>QKYT01000056.1:89577-102386 GCA_003550305.1 Glomus cerebriforme | reverse complement strand
AAAAAAATGAAAATGAACAAGAATAATGAAAGATAATGAAGCAACAAAAACAAGGAAAAATTAGAAAATGAAAAATAGTACAACAAATGGACAATGTTAGGATTGCTAAAATAATAGACAATATTTAGATAACAGTTAGTAAAATTAATAATTTGTTTAGATAATAGAAACATTTAACTAGACTGAAATTTTTAAATTTAATTTTTAAATAATCAAATGAACAATTAATAATTGCGATGAAACATTTATTTACTATATTTAATAAAAAAATCATTAAACAAAAAAAAAATTAAATAATAAAAAGTTTATTTCTTGCTTAAATGTACGCTGACTATTCCAGTAACCAGAATTGTACTATCCATCAGAAATTTTTTATTGTTTATACAATTCCAAAGACTAATTGCAATTATGATTTCTATGTAATAACTTTTGTTTTTCTTATATTAATAGTATACATGGTTTAGAACATGAAAAATTAAAGGCAACTTTATGCTTATTGACTAACTTATTAGTAAATATTCATTAACAATTGCAAAAAAAAAATAAATACTGTAAGTAAAAAACAAAATTTAAGTTTTTAACCTTTTTTTTTTAACCTCAATTTTTTTTTTATCAAAACTTTACAAACATATCCAAAGCCTATAAAGCTTATAACAAAGAAATAAACCTTATAGTTTAAACTTTAACAAATCCTATACTCTTAAAGAGTTTAAATATTTTCTTTAAAAATTAATAGAGAGCCTGTCAACCTTTTTGATGAAAATGGAAAGCTAGTACCCATGCACAATCTCCATATTATAGAGGAACATTTCATAAAGAATGGCAAAAGATCAATAAAGCCAAAGAACAATTGATGAACCATCAATTTCCTGGTAATATGAAAAGGTGGTCACAGAAATTGCAAAACAGTTAGCTATGTAGAATGTCTTTACTTAACAAAATGGTGGTGTTACTTCATCACAGGGTGGCAGGGTGGGATTACATACTAATATTTTGTAATATCCATATTTAATTCTTGTAACAATTCTTTAAAGAATATTGTAAAGAAGAGTCATATTTTACAATATTTGAATTTAGTAAAAAAAAATAGCTTCTGCTAAATCAGAAATGTTTTTTGTTTAAAAATAAACAATTATGGAAATATAAAAAGTGTGGCAAATGACAATTTCATTTACGAAAATTTTTTATTTGTTTAACAAAAATACAATCTTTAAGAATTATTATTAGTTAGTTTCTTTTATAAAAAAAAAAAGTTTAATCAAAACTTTACTAGTCCGTTTATGGCAATTGATCATAAAAAATAAATAAATAAATTTTATTTTTAAATTATACTTCCAAGTTTTATATGAAAGATACAATAAAAAGAAGATTAAAATACATACTGTATTAAGAAATTGATGATTTTATTTTTTAATTTCCTTTAAATTCATTATTTTGATCTAAAAAAAATAGAATTATAAATTAAAAATAATTATGTCAGCATAAACAAAGTTTAATACATTATTAAAAAAAATTTACCATCATTAATTTTCAATTTAGTAAAATCAATTCGGATAGATTCTATTTAACAAAACAAAATTTGTTAGTTTTTTCTAAGAAAAAAATTTTTTTTTTTCAAACAAAATAAAATTTAATTACCTGAATATTTTGTGCTTATAATATTATCATATTGTTTATAATAATCATCTGAATTTTTTGGTTCAGGAAGATTATTAAAATCAAGTAATCTACTTGTATAAATAGCTTCAGAATGTGTTTCATATGATAAACTTGTAAAAGGAACATTAGTTTGTAATTTATTATTGATTTCATCTTCTTCTTTAATTTGCTTTTCTAATTCTGTTTGTTCATTCCATCATTGATATAAGATGTCTTTGATTTCTTTTGCTGATGGACGATTTAATGGATTCGCATCTAAACAACTTTTAATTAAATGTACAATCAATTGGGGTACTTTAATATTAAACGTTGGTCTAAGTCCTTGGCAGATTTTTAATGCTAAATTTATATCATGGCTTACATCATGGTATGGAGGTAATCCAGAANTTNTTTCATACATAATTATGCCAAAACTATAAATATCAGCAGCTTTGGTATAATTTTGTCCTCTTAAAATTTCAGGNGCAATATAAGNTAAAACACCATAAACACTTTTTTTTGTATTTTCTAATGCATTATAATCTGCTGGTTTGCATAATCCCATATCAGTTATATATGAACCACCTGTATGAAGTATATTGCCAATATGTAAATCTCGATGAATTAGTCCTTTTTGGTGAATTTCATCAAGCCCATCTGTAATCCGATATAATTCATAAAACTTATCTTCCCAACTTAATACATTATAACTTTTATCTAAATAATTTCGTAAACTTCCATTTTCTGCATAATCCAAAACCATCATATAATTTTTTGTGTCTGGATCTTGAGTTATTCCATAAAGTCTAATAATAGTAGAAATTTCATCTCCAATAACTTTATGATGGAATGTAATCTAAATTATAACATATAATAAAAAATACATTAGTAAAATAATATTTCAAAATTTCATTAAATGGAAAATTAATTTATACCTCATTGATAAATTCTAATGTAACATTTTTTGAATTATTTAAACTTTTCAGTGCTACAAACTTATTAAGTTCATATCGTTTCCAATTTTGATTTTTATTATCCCAATTATATATATATCCATCAATCCAATTTGCTTTATACACTTTGCCAAACCCGCCTTTTGCAATATATCATAAAATCTATCATAAGGTATCCACTCTAATACTTTATACTTAACAATTGCTGATAGCTGAGTATCTTGAATAAATTTGTCAATATCATCATTACCACTAGTCCAATTTTTGAAATTTTGTTGAAAATGTTTTGCATTACATACATTACACCAATATTTACTAGTTTTAGNTTGTTTACATTCCCTACATAAACCATATTCTTTATAACGTTTTTTTAATTCTTCATTTAATATTAGTTTATCAATTAATAATTTTTGTTCTTCAGTTAGTTTATAACGATTAAAATCTTTTATTTGTTCAAATACATCGTCACTGAGATATTTTTGTTCACTTTGGTGTTTATTAAAATGAAAAAAGTTTTTTATGAAATCCATAACATTACAAAATTAGGATATTTGACAGAAGAGACAACATAAAATAGAATTTTTTTTAAAAAAAGTTTCATTATTTACGCCAACAAATTTTGTGTATCAGTTTACAGTATTCAGTGTAACTTTCAAAATCATAGTACAGCTGCATTACGCTAACCTTATCTGTTTTTGTCATCAATCACATACTTTTAAAAAAATGAAAATCATGTGTTTGATTAACAACATTTGGTATAAAAATTTTTTTGAAGGTCGTATTTGTTGTTATATAGTCGGTTTATGTAGGAATTAATTTTAATGTCGGTAGTAAGCTCTTTACGATCAATTGAAATAAAATGTGAGTCAATTCTTTTCTTTTACAAAGAGTAAGAAAGTAATCCGTGATTAAAATCGATGACAAAATATATTACATCAATGAAAAATTTTTAACCTTTCAGCTCAGCTCTATGAAAAAAAAGATAATCTTTAGTAAAATCTTGGATCAAAATTTCTGAAAAATAAAATTGTGATTTGGCACAGTATAAAATAATTAAAATATTATCAAAATTTAACAAATGTACTGTAGGCACCAATAATTAATTTCAATTTTATTGAACATGTGTTAATGTGTTATGCCACCCACGATCAGAAACTATAAATATTTGAATAGTTGTAGATTTTATTTGCTGTAAATTTCACTTTAAAATATAGAGCCGGGCATATAAATTTAATCCGTACGTCGAACAAATTTTCTTATCACGTGATTATATAATAACGTGTTCAAAGTATGTTCACATCATCACATCATCACTCTTGCCATTATAACGAACATTCAGTATTATCAATATGTCATTTTAAAATTTTGTTAAAGGGATCTAATAATTTTATTCGCTGGTTCTAAGTTTAAAATCATTAGTTATTTATTTTTTATTATGATAAAAATTTTTATGAAAAAATATTTACGACAAAATATTTTGATAAAAATTTATTTCCTATTTTAATTTACATCTATCACGTCATACAAAAATTTCTTACTATGCAAAAAATTCGTACATCATCCGATAGACCCATAGGCAAAATTTTTATTACAGTGGCTTTAAAGTTTTTTTGGCAAAAATAGCAAATATAGAAAAAAGATGATCAGGGTTTATTTTATTTGTTGCAATTTGTAAAATTTGTATGCTCTTGCTCTCGGTGCCAGTGTGCTTAATAAAAAAAAAATTATTACGATAATTATGCATTTATGTTGTTTTTACCAACAATTTTTAACCTGGTAATGACCGAATCAAATGATGATCAGTGCATGAGTCAACTGAGTGAAATCGTCATTGATATTGATAAATCAATATCAAAAAAATATTGCAACCATTGATGTCGATAAAAATATTGCACCCATTAATATCAATGAAAGTATTGCACCTACCAAAGTGTTGTACCCACCAATATCGGAGAAGATACTAATCATAAAGGTAAATCTATTATTATGATAGAAGAATCACCAAACGGCACGTACTATACCTTGTTACTTATAGCCTAGAAGATAATTCAATTATCGGTTGGAATGTTGTGAATATTGAGGATATGAATGACGTTCAACTTAAACCAGACTACCGTCATATTATTGTCCCAAGAAAAGGCATACGTAAAATTTGCATTTCTGATGATAAGAAACTCGCGTATACTTATTGTGGTTCTTTAAGTAAGTGATTATTATTTGATTATATATTTATTTAATTACAGTAACCAATGTTTTTTTATATTTTATTAGAAATAATCGATATGAACAATCATGGTCAAGAAATTGAACTAGATATAAATTTTATTTGATGGGTTATGAGAGATGTTGCACTTTTTAATCTAAAAAATGAATTTATCTTACATAGTAATATTGAGATATCTAATAATAATGAACATGATATCATCATTACGATTTATTCTACACAAACCAAAAATAACAAATGGATATGTAAAAGAATTTACGAGATACCCAAAGATTTTAAATTTATTAGTATATCAAAATATGATAAACTCTATTTATTATTTTCAAATTTTTATATTTATGAATGGAATCTTTTTACTGAAAAAAGTATAAGAATGTTTGATAATAAGGAGAACACTGAGGTAATGAAGTTATTTATTTGAAACTATTCGAATGTACTGTTATAATTAATCATTATTCTTTTTTATACTTTAAGCCAAACGATATCAAAATTTTCAGCAATGAAAAGTTTATTTGTCTAAAAATCAAGGATAAAATTATTATTCATTCGATTGAATTAGAAATTCCTATAATTACTTTGGACATAAATAACGGTATTGTTGTTTTATTAAAAACTATTATTATTCGCATTTCATTAGTAAAAAAAAAAATAGAAAATAGAAAAAGCAAAATCTAATTTACCCCTATTCAATGTTATAGTGAAGAACGTTAATCTTTGTTTACAATCTTCTTTTCTTCATTGATTCCATTCTTGTGCGAATTATAAATTAATTTATCATTCACACTAACTTTTAATTCATGAAATAGATATCGATATTAAAGTTGAACCAAAAAAGCTGAAATTCAACAACAAACTGAAGGAGTTGAGACTCCTGAAAAAGCCATATTATTTACTTTATTAAATATTAGGATTTGCAATTCAATCATGGAATATTATCAAATTAATCAAATATTTTCTACTAAAAGTTTATTCCACTTAATAAGGTTCTCAAAATTTCTAAATAGATATTAGCTTTGCAAGCTCTGAGTTACTTTCTTGCAAATGTACAGTTATAACCAAAAACCTTAATTATGAAGTATTTTGTCTGGATTTAAATAATTTTTTCATGAACACTCCTTTCAAACTTTCAAACTATGATAAATCAGTTCTTTTTAATGAGATTATAATATTTATGCTCAGAGAAAATAAAATGATAGATTTAATAGCTGGAATAAGAAAAAAAAAGTAAAAATCTTTACATTATAAAGCGTTACTGCATTTGATTGATTTATTTCTGTAAAAAAAGCCACTCATGACTTAAAAATTTAATTCACCTTTAAATATGATCGGATATTGTGGTGCATATTACCATATTTGGCTAAATATGAGAAAATCTAGCTTTATTACAAGATTGAATGATAAATTACTTTTTTATTATTTTTGTTAAAGTATATCAGTATATCACAACAAGCTAATAAAAGTTTATGCAAGAGTCTATAGTTATGATGTATATGGAAAGATATATATACATTATATACCTTAGACTTTTCTTAAACTTTCTCAAACTTTTACCCAATACATATTGGTTATTTCTTTTATTCCTTGACAAGTTTTCATTTATTGCAACTGGTGTCTATTTTAGAAATTCCTTGCTTGCTCAAATTGATAAGGCTATCTTTGTACACTTTTTGGAGTAAAAAATTATGATATTCATATTTATATTTTTGTAAACAAAGCAATCTCTTCTTATTTTAAAAATAAACTGACTTTATGATTATATGATAGCTTTCTCAAAAAATTAAATCTGTTAATTATAGAAGATGAAATTGATAATTAACTTTTATCAGATTGGTAAAAAAAAAGATTTTTGATGACACTGAAGAAAATAACTAATTATGATACAAAGATGAACAAGTATGCTATATTCCAAGCTTACTATTAAGTAATCAAATATTTTATAAACTTTTTTTAGTACAATAATATGTAAGCATGACACAGAAAGGTATCATACCTCTGAGCTTGGAGATATCATTTCTCCTTATCTGTGTATAGGATATCATTTCTTATGCATTGCACAACCCAGGGGTGTTGTCTTTTATTCTTCTATAGTAGTGTTATTTCTCCTTAAATTTCTGGAGGGATATTATTCCTTGTTGTAATAAAAGAAAAAAAAAAATCCTAAAAATTCTGTAATGATTTAATAGACTTTTTTTTTGCCTAAGAAATTAACCTTAACAAATACAAGCTTCTGGAAAAGACTAAAAATGGAAAAAACCTGCAAGTTATTTGAAGTTAAACTTCATTATAAAAAGGTTTGTACTTTGAATTATACAGATTGAATCAAGTTATATTTATTAATAACTTTTTTATAGCCTATTTTCATATTCAACTTGCAAATTTAAGTGTTAGATATACTGGAATTAGTACAGACATTGCAGGCTGTTTAGGCTATTAATAAGCTTAATCAATATATCAATACAAATAGTAATAATACTGTCATATTGTAGTTAGGCCAGGCAAAAAAAATTTAGATTCTTATGACCCAGTCATATCAGTCTTTTGAAAAAATGGAAAATTGATTTTGAGATAAAAATGATATTACAAAAGCCAATGTGCATAAAAAAATTTTACATAATAAAAAATAAGTTGACCAGTTAGGTCATTTTCAAAATTTTATATCTAAAAATATTTTTTGTCTGGCCTTAGTTATATATTTTGACATAGTTTAAATAAGTATATAAACTAATGGCTAATAAGATTATTATTTTTTTTTAGATAAATATTCTTGAAGTTGTCAACCCCACTAAATGTTCTGAATAAAAAGATGATGTAAGCATTATAAATTCTTTATAATATGATTTCAATCATTGTAATATACATACAGTACTTAATATTAATTTAATGATATTATATTATAGAAATTTACAAAACCTGATAAAGGAACCATTGGTATAAAATATATTTAAAAAATTTTATACTAAGTTTTTATTAATTATTTTATTCAACTAACATAAATAATTTTTTTGTTATCAAACTATCTAGCTAAATTGTTAGCACAAGAATTACAAAATAAATCCAAAATAACTGAAGCTATAACTGGTTTGACACAAGATGAAAATCAAAGTTTATTGTTAAAGAAATGTCAATTAGAAATTGAAAAACCAGAATTACATTGTAGCTGATTTGACATAAGATAAAGATCAAAGTTAGAAATTGAAAAGCCAGAATTACAAACTAAATCCAAAAAAGTTGAAGTTGTAACTAATTTAACACAAGATGAAGATTAAAGATTGTTATTAAGGAAACATCAATTAACAATTGAAGAACACAAAGTTAAACTTAAGCAAAAAAGAATAAACCCACTAAAATTAAAAAAGATTCCTTATATTGATCCCAAAATATCAACCAACAGCAAAAATCAAATAAAATTAGTGATGTACAGTATATAGAGTTTGTGTATTGCTATGGGAAATGTGGAATCCCACCATTTTTATGAAGAGACAAATAAGAGCTTAATATAAACTAGTTATTATATATAATATATCAGAATATTTTTTTGAGAAATAAAAATTGATATTTATCACTTTATCAATTTTTATTACATTTTATCATTCCAAAAATAATGAAATAAATTAAGATAAATATGTAATATATAATAATATATAATCAGTAAGTTAGTTAACAATAATCATCAGTATTAATAAACAAAAATAATCACTTAATTAATGATAATCATCAGAATAAAATAATTATTTCAAGTACTTTTCAAGTACATGGTTTATCCAAAACTGATTCATTACATTTTGATTATTTAAAACTAAAGATACATTAAATATATTAGAAAAAAAAAATAGAAAACACAGGCAATTTCTTTCATTTTATGTTATCACTTTTTTCGTTATTTAATAATATATTAAAAAAACCATACATTCTATTATGGAAAGATCATTTCCGACATGATGATTTTTTATGAGTAGAAAAGAAAACTAAAAAAGTGGGATATATACTTACAGTAAATATAATTATATATAAAAGTGAAGAGGGAATTCTAATCTAAACCAAACAGCCAGTTAGTAGAGACTCAACTAACTTTTTGACTTGTTTTTCCTTACCTGTTATGATGAGGAAGGTACACTCATATACAGTAGTTAAAAGAGGAGGTTAAAGGAAATTCTAGTTTTTAAAAGGAAATAAAGAATATCGAGTATGTACAGATTATTAAAAATTTCTTTTTTTCCTCTTAAATATTAGGAAGAACAACCATTCTATTATATATTATTTTTTAATTTTCAAACCTTAAATATTCCCATAACAAAAAAATTGGTAATTCCAAAAAATATACTTGCATTTGTTTAATTACAAAATTTTTCAGATAAATATAAGGAATCATTACAAATGATTTTAGATATTTGATAAAATTTAGTATTAGTTGTGTACTATCTAATAAATAATAAAAAATAATTGCATTTATAATATTTATAATAATAATAATAACACAAAAATGTAATAATTATACCATGGTTTTCTAATTAATGTTAGGATTTTTTTTACTAATTAGAAATTCTATGATATACTGTGTAATAGTTCTTATCACAACTACTCCATGATAATAATTATATTGAGGATAAAATAACTGATTTATGAATTACCAAATTATAACAATAAATCAATTGGTCCTGAGATAAAAATATAAAAGCTCTTAATATTGTAAGAGGTTATCTGTATAGTTTATGTTGGTAAATATCAAAAAAGAAGATGTATGGAAATATGAAATAGTTAATGATTCATAAATAATTTATGTAATAAAAGACTTTATAAAGAAAATTACAAAGTATGAGTAAAAAAATTACTTAGTTCGTTATTTAATCAATGATTTATGAGTCAGTTAACTATCACATTTTATGAAAACTCCTTAATAATTTAATTAAAGTTATAATCCATGACATTATTTGCGTATTGACATGTTAATCAATATTTATTAAATTTACTAATATTTTAAGTATTATAATAATTAAGATGAATTAAAAAAATAAAAGTTTAATCAAAGTTAATGGTCAGTATGTACAGTGATTAAAATAAAGTTTACAATACAAATTTCTAATCATCATACATAAAACTATTTTAAAGCTCCCTGTTATGTTCAAAGTTAACTTATTATTATTTACCAATCAACATTTAATTTAAAAAATTTTCTCCTGTATTTTATCATTTTAATTTTCTTCTAGCATGTCAAATTATTCCATAATTTTAACCCACACCGCTTTCTATTTTTTTCATTCTCATGATGAAATTCCTCTTTTATTATACTATTTAATTATTGTCTTCCTATAATCAATTAGTTTCAACATATCTCCTAGTCATTCTTTTTGCTAAATACACCCTACTAAGTTCCTTTCTTTATCATTACTTATTAATTCTATTTCTAAAACATTTTAGTATTTATAAATTTGTTTCCATACTTTAACCTATTTAATTTTGTAATTATCTGTTTTTACACATAATTACATGACTTATACCTTTTTACTCTCTTTATATATTTCTCCTCCCATAACACCTCCAGCATTATTTTTCCACCTTCGATTCTATGTTTGTTTTTGTGTATATGATTCATATTCTCAAATTATTATCTTCAAATATTATTATATCATTTTTCTTTTCTCCTTTAACTTATATACATTTTCTAATAAACAATTACTCCACTCAGTTTATTTTAATTGACTGATCCTTATACTGGTTGTAATATCCACTTCTTAAATATAAATTATATAAGTCTTTTACTCCATATAGATCTTTATCAAATAAAATGCCGTTTGGAATGCTTATTGCTAATCCAACCTTTATTAAATTTTTTCCCAACTTATCTGTTGTGTCACTTTTTTAATCATTATTTTTCCAATTGAATTTCAATTATATTTACTTTTTTCTTTTTGCCTGCCTAATATCTTTTGAGTTTTCATTTCACGTTCACAAACTATTATTAGTTAAGTTAATATTCCTTTTGTATCTCCATTTCTACAATGTTTCTTTTGTTGCATATTTCATTATATTTGACATCCATTTTCAATAATTAATTCGTTAATTGTAGCTTCAAGATCTTTCCGATGGTATTGTCTCATTTTTCATTTTTCTTACTTAAATTCAGTTGGTGTTATATTCAGTATACAAAAAAAAGAAGGAATTCTAATCTAAAACCAAACCAGTCAGTAGGAGAGACTCGACTAACACTGTCCGGTTTTTCCTTGCCTGTATGAGGAATATACTCATACAGTATAAGGAAGATAAAGGGAAGTTTAAAGGGAAAGTTAAAAGGAAAGTTTAAAAGGAGAGTTTAAAGGAAAGTTTAAATAAAGGAGAAGTTTAAGGGAGAGTTTAAAGGAATTTAAAGAAAGTTTCAGTTTTTGAAAAAAATATAAAGAAAATTTAGGAGGTATTTATACATTTTGAGAATTGCTTTTTGTAAAATTTACAAAGGATGAGTCATGAGTATATTATGTAATTTGTATTACTGATTAAAAGATTTTCTATAGNCGGATGGCGTAAGATCAAATATTTACATTATATGAGTGTATATTAATAAGATTGATTATTAAAACGTCAATATTGTACTTGATATTATAATTACGAATCATATGACTATATCAAATTAGTAGCGAATCAAAATCATTTGATCATCGTAATACTTGTTTATAATGAAATAAAATGAAAGTTTACTTAATAATTACGTCAGATGAATTTTAAATTAAATTAGAATTATATAACCTTGTTTTAGTACCCAATGGTTGTAAAAATATTGTAACAATTTTTACAATTTATTTTATTCATCAAATAATTATGTAAAATTAAAGAATTATTTCAAAATTTTTTTTCGCAATTTTTTTTTCATTCTATTCCTAATTTGGAAAAATACTTTGTAGATGATTTTTGTGATAACTTTTAAATGATACACCAAATTTTAATATTTGATCATATCCAAATAAAGATATATCTTATCTTATTTAGTGATCATTCAATAATATTATGGTGGCGTAATTATTAAAAAAAAAAAAAAAAAATTTTTATTTTGGAACTCTTCAAATAAAAAATGTCATCCCAAAGCAACTTATTAAATAAAGAACTATTCAACTGTGAAAAATGTGGTATGAAATATTCTCTTAATACAGAGTATAAATGGTGTGATTTTTGTAAGATATTAAAAAATTTTACGAACTGGACCAGTGGGAATGAAATAATTGATGATTTTATTCGAGAGAAACATTTAAAATTTGATAAATATGATGATATAGTATTTGAATGGATACCATATGATCAGTTTAAAAATATTAAAGAAATAAACAAAGATGGTGAAATTACATTATATTCGGCAATGTGGGAGAATGGTCCATTATACTTTGACCACAATGATGGATGGATAAGAAATTCTGAAAAAGTTGATTTAAAATGTTTTAATAATTCACAAAACTCACAAAATATCACTCATGAATTTGTAAATGAGGTATAAAGTTTTCTTATTTAACTTAACGTTAATACCTTTTAATATAACAATGATTTTATTTGATTTTTAATAGATTAAACAATATTCAACCAAATATGATATTATAATTGGTAGTGCTATATACGGAATATCTCAAAAACCAGATACAAAGGATTATATTATGGTTCTTTATCATGATCATTGTGAAGAATGTGGTAAAAAATATACAAATAGTTACAAAAAATGGTGTATGTCATGTCAAATTAATAATTTAAAGAATAGAACCAGTGGAAACAAAATAATTGATGATTTTATTCAAGAAAAGCAATTAAAATTTGATTCTTATGAGATATTTTTTGAATGGATACCATACAATCAGTTTAAAAATATTAAAGAAATAGGCAAAGATGGTGAAACTCTATTATATGTGGCAATATGGAAGAATGGCCCATTACATTTTGACGAAGATAATAATAAGAAAGAATGGACAAGAAAATCTGATGAAATTGTTGATTTAAAATGTTTTTATAACTCACAAAATATA
>QKYT01000056.1:41717-62937 GCA_003550305.1 Glomus cerebriforme | reverse complement strand
GATGTTCAAATAAAGGTACGACTGTATATTATTTTATGAGAATTTTATTATTATCAAATATTGCTATTATTATTTTTAGTGCTGCAAAATTTATTTATTGAATAATAAAATAACATTTTAACAAATGAATCCAATTTTTGAAATGAGTTAGAAGAAAATCAGTTAAAAATTTTTTAAATTATGAGACATATTTTTATAACACGACATAACCAACACATACAAAAGCAAAAAGTTAATTTAACTGTTTTATTAAAAAAGGAACCAGCTAACTAATTATCTTTCACCAACGATTATCTGATTAATTATTCTTGTTTTTTAGACAGGACCCCGAGTATCCATTGACTGTTCGGCATTACTAAATAGAAATTCAAATAATTAGACTCCAGCGATTCCAGGATATGAAAAATTGTCACGTCATCTGCTCATAATCTTCATAATATTTATATCATAAGAGTAAAGCATTGGTCAGATGTGCGTCTAATTTAATTATCTAATTTAATTAACTTTATAAGAATTTTTAAAAATTCCAGTATGAGACTTCTTGATTTTTTTCTTTAAAATTACAATTAAGAGTAGTTGATTTATTAATACATAATTTAATATATAACAATAATAACTTGGAGCTTATTAATACATAAATAATAATTGAGAGCTTATAATACATAAATAATAACTTAGAGCTAATAATTTAAAGCTTATAACCTCATCAGATAAAATTTTTTTAAAAAGAAGTCCAAAAAATTTAAGTACATTAAAAAAAGACTACATAATCAAATGTTGAAAAGGTATTTCCTATGGATTGACATAAGTTTCATCATCTTGGTAAGAAATATAATTGTATGATCGGCCACTATCGAAACTAACTTGATTATCAATTATATTTCCATATAAAGAATTCATCATTTCATGATCAGGGGTAAGATTTTCCGGAAAATATAAAGGAAGAATCTGCTTCAAATTTNGTTCAAGATTTAGCTTTTGGTTCAATGCTAATGAATGTTTATGTCTCAAATCATTTAAATCAAAATCAATTCCATAAATTTCCTTATTTAATATGCTTACAATTAAAGAATGTGATAANAATTTACATGAAACATAAAATATTGTTGTCGAATCATATGAACTTTGGAAGAAGAATTCATAATCATCATCCAAGAAAATAGAATTTTCTGAATCTTGCGAAATCATTTTATAAGTTATGTGATAAAAATTTTCATCATTTGTTGGTTGATAAAATAATTCGGGTTCATCTAAAACTTCACGGTTTTGTGTATCATTATTATCAACTGTTGGATTTCGTGAAAGGTGCCAAGGAAGTATTTCCTTCAAGCCTTGTTCGAGACTTAATTTTTGACGCAAGGTCAATAATAAATGTTTAGGTCTCAAATCGCTTACATCATAATCAATTCCATAAATTTTCTTATTCAATATATTTACTATTAAATGAGATGGTAATAATTTACATGTAACATGATACATGGTTGCAGAATTTTAGAAAAAGAATTCGTAATCGTAATCTTCTTTATCATCCCAGGAAACAGAATAATGATAATCTTGAATAATTTCACGAATTATTACATGATAAAAATGAGTGTCATTCGGTGCTTGATAAAAGAATCTATAGCTTCGCATGATTCTAGTTATTATAAATTCTTATCTTATATACTGTATCTCATGTCTTAAACAAGGAGCACGGTCCTTAAAATATTTAGGAAAAAAACTATCGGCAAATTCTCAGATTATATATCTCACGTGATTAGGAAAATTTAATAGGTTCAGGATAAAATATGGTATGTGATTTTTATTTAAAGAGCCCGATAATGTCATATATTAGAAAGAAATAAAAAATTTTTTTCCGTGAAAAAAATGTTTTCCATGATATATATATATATATATATATACAATATATATAAATGAGTACGTATCGTGAGCAAGTGTCACCTATACTGCATATACAGCATCCTTTTTCTTTTTTTTTTTTGGTAATTTTATTAAGGGGAAGTATAAATTAAAGATTGGAAAGGTTAATCGTTTCTTAATTTGCGATTCTAAAAAAGATCCGGAGATTCTTAAATTTGCTTTTTTATCTCATTGTCTCATGAAAATTTCCCACAAAGAAAGGTTACGTTCCCATGACTATTATTTTTGGACATGAAGGAATTTTTTCGATTTTGAAAAAAAAAAATTGTGAAACTATAAAAAAATTTTAAACTTTGGTTCCGAAAAAAAGTTAATTAATTTATTATAGCGCATAAGTTATGTTCAACAAACTTTAAAGTCCTTTCAAATCTTCCAAATGTGTCAAAGAAAAGGATAAAATAAGTTTTCATAGAACTGATTTATTGTATTAAAATGACTAATACTTAAAATCACTTTGAATAAATTCCAAAAATAATATAGTCATAAGGTTAAACCAGAAATAATGAAAGTTCGTAAAAATTATAAAAAATATAAAAAGAAATGTATGGCTTTTTTTGGATTCTTTATCATTGACATTTTTGGAGGTCAAGGAATATTTCGCATTTTGGGATTACTCCTTTATTGTCCGGAGCAAGCGAAGGACTATATATATATATTTATGCGATGGGATAACCATTATGATCTTTCCGTTTGTCCGGTCACGTGTCTTATTTGATTGATTGATAATAAATAATAAATAAATAAAATAAAAATAAAAATAAAAATATGCGCTCCGTACTTAAAATGGTTTCCATTTCCTAGTTTATCATCTTTAACATGAGATCAACTAATTCATCAATCGTTATATTTAAATCTTTTTCATATATCATTATAGATGATGATTCTTTTGTCTTCATGTGTTATTTAATCAATTTAGCCAGCATTTATTCTAATGTTGGTAAATACTGGAAATCATGACAATATTTATTGTACAATAATTTTTTTTTTTTTTTTTTTGATATTATTTTATACTCTAATAAATATTGATTTGTTTATAATACAATCAAGTTTAGTTTAATCATAGACCATCATCGGGAACAATAAAAAAAAATCATTATCATTATATTTAGACAATGAAGGTTTATTGTTTATACATTTGAAATCAGACCGCGAGCTAAACTTTTTTTTGCTTCGTGATAAGAGAATAACTGAAACGTGAAAAAAAAACAAAGAACCAATATAAATTAATTATTATATTATTATGGTCGTACAAAAATTAGTCATCAAATGTATGACATTTTAGCCACACGATAATTAATTTTGAATCCCTCCGGTCTCATAAATTATTAATTGCGTATTATAGTAATTAAGATCAATTGTCATTGCAAATAAATGGAATTAAAAAATGGATTGTATTATCATACATTAATAAATAATTCTTAATTTTTATTAAACTAGGAGTGTATTTAATTATATATATGTTTATTAACTATACCCATTCATATTATTGTCGTTAGGATTTATAGGTTAATGCGCTTCTATAATTAATTCTTATATGCAAGTCAAATGCATAGTTAAAAATATAATACAGTACAGTTATATTGAGAATCGACTTTTATATCATTCCATATGTAATTATTATGACATACATTCTTTCCGTCCGGTAGATTACGGAATTTGTTGCAAACAGACAAAACCACTACCTTTTTCGAAAATTTAAAACATAATAATAAATGTTTTTCTCGACAAACTTAATTCGGGCCAGTTTGGAAGTAGACAATGAATTATTATTATATATGTGTTTATAAGACCTATTATACACTTATAATGATATCCAATCTTAATTTATCTGTTATGGTCAAAAAGAAGTCTGTTCCTAGATTTTTCTAAAAAAATTGAGGTCAAAATTCAAGCTAGTATTATTGATAATAAATTGATTATACTGATTATATTGATTGATCAAATTGATAAAAAATTTTAAATTTACAAAGATATTATTAAATATGTAATATTAATATAAAATAAATAATTTAATTAATAGCAAATGCGTTACATTGACCGCAACAACAAACCAGATTTATAACAAGATGTCCGGCGCAGTAATTTACTTAAATACAATGATCTACAAAATAAATTATCCTATATTGGAGAAATTTACTAAAGACGTAATCAATTGATTTAACTAATGTGAAACTTTATTAAATTCCCCTTTTTAATAAATGCTTATACGAAAAAAAAAATAAGATCAAAAAGAAAATATTCAAACAAACGGATCAATGATCATATAAAAAAAAAAAAATCGGTCTTTTACATCCATTCAGCCATATGAAATTGATGAGCAAAATGCATACAAAAAATTACTTTAAGTCAAATCTCGATATACCGAACAGGAATAAAAGGTCGGTATATACAATGGACGAAAAAAGTCCTCGGAAAAATTTATGTAACAATAAAATTTGAATATCCAATCAATATAAAATTTCACGCGATGATGGCATGACAATGAAATCATTATCAATTTTTAACCCCAAACAATGCCGGTCGTACAAATGGCTAAGACTTAATGTATGGTACATAGTAGAGTATATAGAAAAGAAGTTAGTTTTTCTTTTCTTCATCTATTTTTTTTTTGACTGTGATATCATTTATTAATTAAATCAATCTTTTTATTAATTATTAATTCCTCTTCTTTTTTTTACAGTTTAGATTCGAAATGGGAATTTGAAACGGTCGGTGTGTACTGCGCTGAATTAATTATTGTGCTTGCGGCGATTAATATCTCAGATATTGTTCAAATGCAAATGATGATTGGATAGGATTTAGTCACGCAGTGGCTAAATCCGTCCAATCAGATTGCAGCATTGGAACAATATCTGTATATTTATCAAAGCAAGCACAATAATGATATTATCGTGTGACACGTTGAATAGTAAATAATAGCTTATTTATTGATATTTTAAAATAACCAAAATAACCAACTTATTGGCAATTATGTTAAATATACGGAGCACGATAATTTTTTTTTAAATAGAGCGAGTTATACTGTAACTTTCTGAATCATTAACATTTTTTTTTTCATGTTTTCAATTGAGGCCATTTTATTGGCTCAGATTATACCACGTTGGTGGCACAATCTGACCATAAATGGAACAGCAAAGTATTAGTGTTTTATTATATAGACACTCATATAAATCATTAATAAGCCTATTTATAGTTAGTTTAGCTGTTATTTACTTTACGAAACTATTCAAATTTCGAAATTGAAATTGCAACGAAAAGAATTAAGGTTAGTTTGACATATTTTATTACTGCTAACGTTACTTTTCTTTAATTTTAATAGTACTAAAAAATGATTGTATTTAGTAGCAGTATTCATTTATCATATTGTTCATTAATATCACAATCAATAAATATAAAAAAATATATATAGTGTAATCATTATATCTATCTATCTAAAAAAAATGGTGTGAAAATCGGACGTTTAGATTATTTATTATTTTTTTGGCTGACATCTTTTCTTTGTTTTCTTAACAATATATCTCATGGTTTATTCTATATTATGTGTGCTGATCGATATTATTTTAGAATGGAAACTAGCGTAACCCGTTGCTTTGCACCGGGATCAATGAGCTTAAACTAATATAATATAGTAATATATTAAAAATTAAAAAAAAACCAATAAGTTAATTAAGAATCACGCCACCCACCAGTTCGCCAAAAAACATGAATAGATTAGGTGCAAACACCGATCATCAGGCACAGCCAAATCATGCGTTGCACAATTCAGAAATTTAGATTAACCTGTATAAATATCTAATAACGGTTACACAGGAATTTTTTTAGTTATATAGATAGATGACATACTGCGGCAATCTGATAGGTGGCGTGATTGTTAATTACCCTATTAAATTTTTTTTGTAATTGAAATAATTTATATTGATTTGGCTAGTGGATATTTTTATTTATTTATTTTAAGGTAACGCGCAGTTTCGCTACAAATTGTCGAAGTAACAAAGACAGAAAGATAAAAATTCCTATCTAAATAAAATTACTAAAGAAAGAGTAGCTGAGCCCCCTAAAGGAGTATACTCCAGTAGTGAATTGTCTCCGCCTAAAAAAAATAGGTAAAACCTACTGCTACATTACTCATTCGCTAAGACACTAAGGACTTAACGAGCCGCACTTTTCTTTCAATTATAATAACTGCCTCATGTAAGTGCTGTCATATGAGGAATGATCCACCCTATTTTAATTGTTTGAAGAAAAGAAAATTAGAATGTGAGAGAAACAAAATAAAAGTCCGTTACATGTAATAGAAGGTTTCTCTAATTAAACAACTATTAACATGAGATAAAGTCAATTAGAATATAATCTAATAAAAATGAGAAAAAGCGAAGTCAAATTTGACGTGAGGGGCCTGGTTTATTGTAATTGGTATATGAAGCGTACGCGGACGGTTTGTAGGAGGTGGTGGAACGAGGTTGCTGCGTCATGTGAGGTTGTATCCGATCAGGATGTTCCTTGAACCATCGTTCCTTACGAGCTCTTTGTCTTCATTGACGACTGTTTAATGTCATGCCATCATGGTTGTTAAGCCAATTAGCATATGCTTGTTCGGCGGTAGTTGGGGTTGGGTTTGAGTTGCATCGGTCGTAATGCCATTTCGGCGGTAGCGGGAAGGATTTCACGGGTTTGTGTTTCAATTTACTGAATTTAATGTGGTCAATTCGTTTGAAGAAATTGTGAGAAGGGTCGATCAAAGTACGGTATTTCCAAGCCAAAAAAGAGATCCATGATCGCTCATCATGCATGGAATGGTCTTTAGCGTCGGATAGCCGGTTTTCATGCGAAATGATACGTCTTAACGCTCGGTTACGACGTATTTCTTGTTTAATAAGAGTGCGTAGCGTAAAAGGTGTGTTGTTGGAGCGTACTCCAATGGTATAGTTGGCATATTCTTTTGAATAAATTTGTGTGGCTGTGGGCGAATAGCCATTTTTTTCAGAAATCGTTTTGATTTGTGTGGTATAAGAGATACCGAGTCTGTTGCTGAAAACGGGGTTAGGGGTTTTATTTTTCCATTTATTATAGGTGTTTAACGGCAGCAGCCTGTTTAGCTTTGGGCGGTAGGTCATGTGATGTGGAGTCCGGGTGTAAGGAGTTTTGATGCAAAACGCATCTTGTTCGATGATTGGACATAACCATGGGGGACGGTAAGTTGCAGGGGCCATTGACTGTGGAATAGTCACAGGGTACAAAAATACCCAAATGGAAGTGATATTTCTTATATGTGAAATTAAAAAAGGTATTTGTGGTGCGATTTCTTTGTGTAGTTTTGATACGTTTATCGATAAAGGAAATACGGGAAATCAAATGATTTCTAATTTTGTCGAAGTATTTGTGTTGTATGCGTTTCGGGATCACTTTTTGAATGAAAAAAAAGTGTGTGAGGAGTTTACTAATTTGGAATTTTTGGTTCAGTTTGTGAGAATTAGAAAAGTATTCTTTGGGGCAGGTGGACACATGTTTATCATTTGTGTGTATCAATAAATGTTGATGATTGGTGCAGTTAAGTTCAAATAGGAAGGTTTTACTTCTATGTGATTCGTAGATCTTGTTGTACCCACGTAGATCGCAATTGATCACGTGAAAATATTGGCGGAAATATTGAAAGAAAATTTGGGCGTTGAAGAAGAAAAATTCTTGTGAGGTGTAAGGGTCATATTGAAAAAAAAAAAAAAAAAGGGACAAAAATATAACAGAAAAGGACTCTCTATTAGGTCAGTATGCAGTGGGGGCGATATTTCTTATGTGAACTCGGGGGGTTGGCAAGAGGGAAGCCTAAGTCAGTGAGTTCAAGAAATTTGGTTTATGTTACTGCGGAATTCATACGGTTTGGAGAAATTCAGGAGAGAGTTTTTTTTTTTTTTTTTTTACTGCCTTGGCTAGTGGATATACTGTATAAAAAAAGTAATTTGCGTGATGTGACTTATCATGTGACAATTTTGACTTTTTTTATTTTTCAAAATTCCATCTTATTTTATATGAGTATATTCAAATATTCTTAGAGCACATTTATAACAACTATCCCTTTAACCTCGCTTTCTCTTACTTTTCTTATACTGCTGTATATGAGATCTTTCTCATATCAGCCAAGAAAAGTCCAGTCAGATAGTCGAGTATTTCCTAACTGGCTGATTTGGTTTCTTTTTAAATCTTTAAACTACCTTAACTTCCTTATACTGTATATGAGGTCTTCTTCATATCAGGCAAGGAAAGACTGGTCAGATAGTCTATCTCCTATCTGCTGGTCAGTTTGGGTTATTTAGAATTCCTTTTCATTTCATTATTATATACTTATTGACTACTTTATATAATATTAACATCCACAGATTTGGAGAAAGTGATTATTCAATGATTTTAAAGAAAATTTGGATTCTTTTTCATAAGCGCATAGCAAAGTTTTATAATTCAGTCAGTAATCAGCAGATGATGAAAAATCACTAAGAAGAAAGTACTAGAAAAGAGTAAATCCAATGATGGATGTTTGCCAACTATTTCTTTACCATTGACAACTGCTCCTTTACCAACCAATAATATAGAAAATTAAATGTAATGCTATATGGATTGAAAGAAGAATGTGAAAATGAGTGAACAAATAGGCATAGAAAAACACGAATAAGCCAATATATAATAAACCATATTGCTTTCATGGTTGAAATAAAAATAAAAGGAAATTTAGAACAAAAAATTTACAACTTTTGAGTATATATCAAACAAAGCCTAAAGTGGATCCAGAAAAAAATTTGAATTATGAACAAAAAGGAGAAATGATAATAAATCAAAGTAAATAAATAAATAAGAAATGGAATGGACAGATATATATAAGACAAATAGAATATTATACAAAAGACTGCTAGTTGTATGAAGGAACATTTTTAAACAAATAGCTATTATTTTGGGAAATATATAATATTAATTTTTGATTTATTATTTACAATTTAGAATTTTTTTTTGATTTTGAATATAACTTTTATTTTATTTTTTTTTATAATTTGTGATTTTCATCAAATGTATTATATAAAATTAATGGAACAAGTAAATGAATAATTAAAACCAATATTAAAAATACAAATACCTAGTCTTTTTGACATTCTATTAATAGATTATATCAATAAGATTATGTTGTGTCAAATTAATGTTATATTGTACTTAGTGTTTTCAAATGTCTGCTATAATATTGCCAAAATGCTATTTACATAAATTAATTAATAGATTTAGACAGTAAATAAAATAGCTTTAATAATAAGAGTGTCAAATTAAACTTCAAATACCATATTAGCAAAAATTTATTGATCGTAGGGATGGTACGTGATTTAAAACACAATGTTTTAAAAGAGTTTTTTTTTTATATTATAGAATATCTTTATATGTGAAAATTTTTTAAAATAATATTTATTTATTGATTTTCATAAATAGATAATCTTGTAGTTTTTTGAAGCTTATAAACTGATTTAGAATAAAAATGAATTTATTATAACCAGTTTTATTGTTGCTTAATTAAATATTCTCACAAATTTTCTACTAATTCTTTCTACTAATTCCTCAAGAGACGATTCGTCAGATACAACAAAAAGTTCAAGAATATCTTCATACAGCTGTTTTATCAAATTGAGTTCATCAGTGTAAATATATTTTCCACAGTATTGACTCGTAAAGGAGAAATAGCCGATGATGTATTTCATTCTTCTTAACATCTTTTTCATCAGCTGTTTACTGACTTACAGTATGTCCATAAAAATAATCATTTGAAATTTATTGAATTTCCACTTTCTCCAAATTTTGACATATCAGTTGTATGGATGTCAGTACCTATATAATTAAAGTAATAAATACAGTATATAAGAAAAAGTGAAAGGTAATTCTAATCTAAACCAAACTAGTCAGTTAGGAGATACTTAACTATCTGACCAGTTTTTCCTTGCCTGATATGAGAAAAACCTCATATACAGTATAAAGAAGGTAAGAGAAAGTTTAAAGGGATAGTTAAAAGAAACCAAACCAGCCAGTTAGGAGATACTCGATTATCTGACCAATTTTTCCTTTCCTTATATGAAGTTCTCATATACAGTATAAGAAAGCTAAGAAGGAGTCTAAAGGGGATAGTTTTTTAGTTTCCTAACTTTTGTTTTTTATTATTTAGAGATTTAATGAGAAAAAGTGAAAATTTGTCAAAGTTATATTATTATATATGTGAATAATTATGTTAAGAACATGAAAATAATATAAAATATTGAAAAAAAGTAAATTAAGATGTGTAAAATTAATAAATTAAGCAATGAGTCACATCATGAAATTTCTTTTATCATAAATAAATAAATTAAGTCATTATATGTCACATAATTATAGTTATTAATAACAATAATTTTCTCCTAGTATTCAAAATGAATCAAAATCCACAACTAATAAGATTTATGCATAAAATTCTGATCAAACAGAAACAATAATTAGAAAATTTTAATATTTGATAAATTTCACGAAAAAAAATGAAACTGATGACAAACTAATCAGCAGTTAATTTATCTAAGATATTTTATAAAGTTTAAATTCTAGGCTCTAGAATAAATAGGCAAATTTGAAAGTCTAACTGCTGATTTCATGAAACTAAGGTTATTAAAGTTTAAATGATGAGATTACTTATAAAGATAATTGATTATTATTGGGTTGCATTTTCAAAGGAAATATAACATAATATAGTAACAGGATTTTGAATTTCTAACAAGAATTATTAATCATTATATTACAGATTAATCCACTCAATTGTTCAATACCATTTGCTATTTCCCATAATTGATATTCCAAAGCATTCAGATACCTTATTATTCAATTTTTTTAAATTTTAAAGATCCTGTAATATCATCATGGTCTTCTTCATCAACAAGGGTATCCATAAAGGGCTCCTGTGGAGTGTGAATTATTTTAATATATGACCTATATGGTGTGAGTGATTGCATTTGATATGATACTAACTTTATCAATCAAGAAAGATTCTAGTGAAATGTTCATTCATGATATGTTGTGAATGTGCAGTAGTTATGAAACTATTGGAAATTTGTGTAATATCCCATTTCACATCCACTATACTATCTAGTTTTTGATCTGTGGTGGGTGACATAACTACAATATTGACAGCTAAAGAAATCAGAAGACTTATTATCAAAAGAGTACAAGCAGTTTCTTTGTTTTGGATTAAAAATATGTTTATTTGATATATTTTGATATATATATAGCAATATAATTGGATTAATCTGAAATTAGAGCACTAGATTATTTTATAAGAAAAGCATTTGGTATCATCTCATCCAGACCCTCTAGTAAATAGTATTGTACAGACCACAAATTTATGATAAAAATTATTGTGAATCAACATAGTTATCTCAGTCTAATTATAGCTGAATCCAGTTAAAATTTAATTAATTTAAATCAGTCTGCTTAAAGATTGACATTAGAATATCAAAGAGTTTTAGTGAGGGAGCTGAATTTTTTTAAAACAAATTCAATATATGGATCCAAAGAAGATACTTATGAAGATATCTAGAAAATTGTATGATATCTTTTAATTTAGACTTCTTTTTTAATGATTGAGATTACATCATGAAATGATTATTTGGGTATTTCAAGATTAAAAGAAATAAACTTTTGAAACAGTTGTAGTCCAAACATGACCATGTTCCAAATTGAACTTGGAACAATCTTATGTCCGAAGTTTAATCAAGCTAGTCAAATTTGTTTAACATCCCAAACTATTATTTAAGGGTGACAAATAGAATTTTATATACAAGAAGTTTGAAAAAAATATGCAACATCCCCGGAACATTCTTGGTTTAGCATATGAAATTTATTTTTTACATGTTAACAGCGAGTACATCACTCACTAGGCACTAAACAAATTAATTTATCATATTGTGCAGTATAAAAAATGGAGGCGACCTCAGGGTCACGTACTACCAACATAACGGCGAAT
The DNA here is from genome assembly GCA_003550305.1 of Glomus cerebriforme. Taxonomy (NCBI): domain Eukaryota; kingdom Fungi; phylum Glomeromycota; class Glomeromycetes; order Glomerales; family Glomeraceae; genus Glomus; species Glomus cerebriforme. The sequence goes on along the minus strand of QKYT01000056.1, from coordinate 51,014 downwards.
ATATGGCATCATGCAGTAATTGTTAACACATCATTCCACACATCTACACACCCAAAAAACTCATTGCAGGTAAAAACAACTTAACAACTTTGCTTTATTCTGATATTTACGTAAAAATATATCTATCCAATACTTATACTTTGTGTGAATTTATACCTTCCAATCTCTCTTTTTTTAACTTTCTCATAAATAAGTTCTCTGTAATTAAATTCGTTAGTTTTTAATCCTTTTTGCATTTTCATGATCGGTTTCATCAGTTGCCAAATTTCGCTTAACCAATAGCGAGCTTGCGTTATGAAAATTATCATAGTGTTCATTTAGTCGGTTGTAGCCGCCAATAATTACGGAATCCTAAAATAATCATAAGGAATATTAGTTCAATACACTACCGCGAACTGACAAAATTAGAGAAAGAATCTAACCTTTGCTATTTCGATCTTTTCCTTCATCATATTACGTCTGATTGATTTTTTAGCAAACTTATTGAAACTAGTCCTCCTTGCTTTTCGCAGATTCTGTTGAGACTAAGAAAGTAATAATTAATAATGTGAAAGAAAAATATATATTCAAAAAGAGTAAAAAAAGTTCAAAAAGTTCGTCCGATATGAAACTATTTAGAAATACGTGGAAGCACCAGTCTAACAAGAATACATCTTGTGTGAGAATACACATCTTGCGTTTCTCCCCTAAATGTAACAAAACCAAAAATCCTCCAGAAATAGTAATCGATTACAAATCTGAAATACGTGAGATACATCACGTCTAACAGGTATACAACCTGTGTAGATAATTGGTTCTCGGACTTGCTTCACTTTTATAGATAATATAGATTAAATAGAAAGAGTACCTTCAGTTGAATAGCCAATTCTGAAAGTCGATCTTGAGCGGGATGTTCTTTTGCAAATAGCTTTTGTAAAATTCCGATCTCTTTCTTGAACGAAGAATGTACAAGCTGTTTTTCGGAAATGTTGTGGACTTCGTATAGATGATCGGAAAATTTATTTATACTAGGCCATTCCTTGTGAGGACGATTCCAAACGTCTACCATAATGTGTAAGTGAAGTCATGAGCAAAACAATCACAGTAATAAATTGTAAATTTTTACCATAATATCGAAGAAGCTGAGAGGCAGTCTCAGGTAGAAAATTAGAAGTCGGAATTGGTTCATGAGGGAGTTCGTTAGCACATATCTTTTCGGTAGCTTCAGTGGTTTGTAAATCATCTATTTCGGGGCCCATCGGAATTTCTATTTCTTCAGAAGCTGAGATAAGATTACGGGAGGGTTCATTAATACATGTCTTTTCGATAGCTTCGGTAGTTTGTAAGTCAACTTTTTCTTGGAAACTTTCTTCTGGTTTTTCGAGTTTATTGGGAGATGCCGATGCTAGAGATTAGATGTAAGATGATGTAAGACAAATTAAGACAGCGAGAAAAACAATGTTATGCACTTACTTTGCACTTCACCATTAAATGCCTTAATTAAAAGTGATATGGCTCCGGCTGGTCCGCCGGCTAAAAGCTTTTCTTCTATCAAAGTAATGAAAACTTGACCAACGACCTTATTTTTCTCAATTATCTTTATGTCTTCATCGTCAAGATCTAGCTCATTTTGCTTGGACTTTATATATTCAAGAACGTCTGCTCGCTTCCACTTCTTAACGACCTCAGCTGACTGATTAGTCGCAACATCCATACTGTAAGTAGTAGTTGAACCTAATGTCAAAGCACAAAAAAGAAATGTTCCTCAATTTTGGCAAAGTACAGTAATAACACTGCTACAGTTTTTAAAGGGTAAATATTTTATATATTTTAAATGAAAGCAATTTTTTTCATTTATTTTTTTGCAAAGAATTTATAGCAAAGTAGATAGATTTTGGAGGCGTCATAGGTATATATGGAAAATCGAGACTCATATGTTGTTGTGAATAATCTTTTATTGATGGGCAATGAGTCATATCTCCATATAATTACAAATGGGCGTATAGTGATGTACAGTATATAAAAATGACGTCATATTTGAATGAAAACCGATTGTGTAACTAATCAATAATAAATCATGAATCATGAAAGCCAGTGAAATTTTTAAAAATAACTTATTGAACCCTTTTATTTTATAACAAGCTTGTGAATTCGATTTATGGTCAAAATAAACTTATTTGCAAAACACAAAGTACGATATAACATTCATTTGATATATTAGAAGTATATAATATATTCTTACTGTTATAATGAATCTTTTGGTATTTGTATTATGTTCATATTTGATTAAAATTACATAAATTATAAATTTGAAATATTGAAATTATATCTTCTACTAAATAATAAACTAAAAATCAATATAATAACTATTCTGTATGTTTTCCAAAATAATAACTATTTGTATTCATTTATCATATATCTATTTCTAATTAATCGATTCTGATTTTTTGTTTTTATACCCATTTCTTTGTTGTCTTTTATCACATACACGGATACACCCATACACCCAGTTTTTCATATGATGTCCTATTTATCATACACCATATGATTTTGACTATTTGTTTATCATCAACTCACTCCTGTATTTGTTTTCTTTGATTTATTATTATTTCTCCCTTTTGTTCATAATCTGGATTCACTTAGACTTTGATATAAACTTTAAATTTCCTGTTCTGAATTTTCTTGTTTGTTACATCAATTTATTGTATGTTGGCTTATTCTTTTGCTGTGTCTATTTGTTCAATCATTTCCATATTCTTCTTTTAATTCATATGGTATTCCATTTAATTTTCTATGGTATTGGTTGTATTTGTTTTTTTGAATCTTATTAGATAATGGGTATAGATTTTGGCTTGGACTAGAAATTTGTAAGTGAAAAGTAGTGTGGATTTTTTTGTCTTTGGAGTGCCACTAATATGTTTTTTTTCTTTTTGTACAGACTTTGATTTCATTCTTCAGATCGGATCAAATCAGATAAGATTTTGATCCAATTCATAAGATACTTAGATTAAGAACATTACACTTGGCATAATAAAGAATTTATCACATTTTTATTGAATATATCATAATAAAGTAATTCTAATTAGAAGTATCAGTTCCTGCTACATTTTTTCCTTTGCAATTCTTTTTACATGATTTACACAGTGCTGTGCATCATCAAATTTTAAGGTTTCTCCATTTATATCATTTTGTTATATTTTTTTCAATTTCTAATTTATCTTAATATTCCTTCATTAACCTTTTCTATTTTATTTCATGTTTCATGTTTGTTTTTTATTGTTGTTCTATTCTAATTTACATCATTATTTCTTTCTATTCATAACTTATCACATTCCAAATTAGTTTTCATATGTTTCAATTGACATTATAAAACTTGTTAACTCTCCCGTTTTATTTCTTGGCTATACTGTTTCTTTTTTCAAGTTTATTTTTTTTAATTCAATTATTGCATTCATCATTTCTCAATAATTCTCACTTTTTTTCCACACTTCATAAGTTATCCCAATTGTCCTGATACTTTCTTATTCTCTATTCTTCATTTATGCACTTTTTCTCAAATTGTTCTTGCCATTTTTCTCTATTTTTAGCTTTCAATAATTAATTTTCATTAAAGTTTTCATTCTCAAATTATCTTCATCACTTCATCAATTCTTTATTCATCCATTTATTTAATTCTTTCTTGTTGCCACACAGAAATTCTTTTGTCTTTACTGTTTAAAAGGTCTAATATGACTACAGCGGCTTCTATTTTTTCTGCTTTATTTATGTATTTTGTTTCCCATTTCTTTCAAAAAACTGCTTCTTTCTTTGATTTTTCCATCAATACATTCCGACAATTTTGTTTTGCCAATTCCATAATATCCCATCATTCAACTTTAATTATTTTCTTTTTAGGAAAAGCGGATTTAAGGTTTTAGTGTTTTACGGCTATTCTTTGGTATTTCAAATACGACTTTAGGCTTTTTGGTATACTTGGAGTTACTGAATTTTTGAAATAAGTAAAGAGAGTAAAGAGGGAAGTTCTAATCTAAACCAACCAGCCAGTTAGGAGATACTCGACTATCTGACTAGTTTTCCTTGCCTGATACGAGGAAGACCTCTATATACAGTATAAGGAAGATAAGAGGGAGTTTAAGGGGTAGTTTTTAAAAGGATTAAAGCGAAAATAATAATATAAATCAGTGATGCATATTAAAAGTATGAAAAATAATAAGGAATATTGAAAAAAGGCGGTATTTATATAATTAAAAATATTAATAATATATAAAAAAATTAAGATGATGACTCATTCCATCAAATTTCTTAATTTATTTTAAAAAATATTTTATGTATTAATCAATGATTTATTACATAATTTTTTTATTTGTCCATGTGTAATTTCTATAATTTGGTAGTGATTTTCTACTAGTATCCAAATGAGTCAAATTCATAACAAAAAACTAAAATAATAACATTACAAATATATTTTTTTTAATTGGCGTTACTTTGTATTACAACAGATATACCGTAATTAAACTAAGATTAGTGACCTAATATTCAGATCAACATGAGCACATGACTTTTCAAATGATCAGAAAGCAAATTTTTTTTAAAAAAAAGATAGAAGAATAAATAAAATATATAGATTAAAAACATGAAATAATTTAGTTCTATGTGAAATATATTGTTCACAGTACAAAATAATAAATTATCCAAAATTAGATTTTTTTTAATATCTAAATCCACAAATTGTAATAAAATCTAATAAAATCAAATTATCCTTATTGCTACAGTTTTATAATTTACTTATTTAAAAGTAAAATGATAAATATTTATGTTGATAACATTCTCCAAGATTGTTTATTGAAATAATATGACATCTATCAGTTGTTGCTTTATATAATTCAGATGCTTTAATTTAATTTTTTTTTAGTACCTATTTCACGTTATAACAACATTCAAGATTATGAAATAAATTAATATGATCTTTATCAGCTGCTGCTTTAAATAATTTAAATGCTTTGATTTCATTTTTTTCAGTTCCTATTCCATGCTCATAACAATAACCAAATGAATAAATATAACCTTATTCAGCTAAATCATTATATGATACAAATGCTTTGATTTCACTTTTGTCAGTTCCTATTCCATGTTGATAACAATATCCAAGCTGATGAATTGAATCTATATAACCTTTTTCAGCCAATTCTTCAAATGCTTTAATTCCATTTTTATCAGTTCCTATCCCATATTGATAAAAAACTGCTAATAAAATTTTATTTTGCAATTTGTAAATAAATAACTGAATATTTCATTTTCATTTTTGCTTTTTAATGCTAAATATAATTTAATGAATTGGTTAAATTTTTCTTCGTGAATTTCTTTTTATAAAGAATTGTCATATTGCTTATATTGTAACAATAATTCATAAACAATAATTCTATGATCATTTAAATCAATATTGATTATTTTCACTAATGCTTATACTATTTTAACTGAATGATAAAGATCTTGTTTCATTTGTATACAACTTAATTAATTTTAAGTTTGAAAATACCTCAACATTCTAAAGATTATTTAAAATTAAAAAAAAAAATCTGAATTTGATTGGTGTATCAGGAATTGGTTCTTCTCTTTTTCCATTTAAAACCTCCATCATTAATTTTTGGTTTTTGATAATTTGGTCATATGGTTTAAATGGGTTTCTCCTTTACAACATCAGTTCAAAAAAAATTTTGGTATTCTGCGTCACATACTATTACTTTTATTTATTTAATTATTAAAGAAAGAAATACCTTTTATTTCCTATTTTTTTATTTATTTGAACGAATGGTCATTCCTACAACTTCCCTATGAAAAAAGAACATCCAGAAATTGTCACCAAAATTGTCCGGAAAATGTTCACACGTCCAGGAAATGTCCGGAAAACTGCAATATTCCGGACACTGAGACATTAACTCGCCTAGACATTTTCAGGACGTTTTTAAAATATTGCAATATCTATACGTCTGGAATATTGCGATTTTCCGGTCATTTTCCGCTCGTGTGGGCATTTTCCGGACGATTTTGGTGGCAATTTCCAGACATTCTTTTTTCATAGGGCTTTCTTAAATGATTCTTTAAAATTTCTCAACATAACTAAGTCATTAACTTTAGAGTAAATATTCATAATTAAATTTCAAAAATATTTATTAAAATAAATAAAAAAACCTTTTAAAATTTTAGTCCCTAAAGAAAATTAAATAAAGAAATTAAATAAAAAAAAACCTAAAAATAATATACCTACTAACGTCATAAACATGATTCTTACCTTGAATGATAAAAAATAAATAAATAAATAAATAAACATGGGATTAATACTTTCAAATCCAATTGTAGTTAAAAATACTACTGAAATTACCCTTCAACAAAATGATTTAATATTTGTTGGTTCATCAATGCAAGGTTGTGTAATATTATTGAAAATAATATTCCCGACTTTCCTGGTTATAGTTTCTTTGGAGTTTATGATATTTTTAAAAAAAATTCATGAAGTTGGTGAAGAAAATATTGAAAAAGCTATAAAAGATGCCTTTATGCAAACAGATAGTGACTGGAATGTCAAAAGTAATTCTGGTTCTAGTGGAAGTACTGCGGTAATAGCTATAAAAATTCCGAACGATATTGTCTATATTGGAAATGCTGGAGATTCACGTGCTGTGATGATGTTGCTGGTTTAGCAATACCATTTTCTGAAGATCATAAACCGAGTCTTGAAAGTGAAGCTCAAAGAATTATACAAGCAGGAGGTGATATGTGTAAGAATAATCCTAATAAAAGGCCAGAAGAACAAATTTTTATTGTTCTTTCTGATATAAATTCTCATAAAAATTGATACAGAAACTGATTTCTTGGTCTTAGCATGTGATGGAATCTGGGATTGTATGTCATCACAACAGGTTATTGATTTTATTATTAAAGATGTTAAATTAAACAAAGATCTGAATAAAGCTTGTGTAAATTTAATAGATCGATGTTTAGCAAAGGAAGGTCGTGGTGTAGGTACTGATAATATGACGATAATCATTGTAGGCTTCTTACATGGTTTAGAAAAGGAAAAATGGTTGGAACGAATTAGTAATAGATGTACTGTATAAATGAGGGAAACAATTAAATATATTATATTCTTGCTTATTAAAATAATAAATATCTGACCTGTTTTTTCTCAAAGATATAAACATGTATTAAAGATTAAAACAATTGCAGTTCAATTTTAATCAATAAATAATTCAAGTATTTGTGCTTATACTATATACAAAGAAAATATCTGAAATAGTTAAATTTACTACTATTAAAGAATTCTTTACTGTTGATAATTTTTATAATCTCATTCACACTTTTTTATTCTTAAGTTGGAAAACAAAAAAAATATTTTTATTATTTAACAATGTAAATATTGACAATAATCATAATATTGGAATTTTATCAATTATTTGAACTTTGTAAAAAATTTTTCATAGTCATCGCTATGCTGCTATGTAAAAACAAATTATTTGGAAAGAAAAAGAAAATTCTAATCAATCAATCATGTTAAACAATAGTTGTTTCGTCATCCACCATAATATCATCATTTATAAATCGGAGCCTTTATTTTTTTTTGATAAATCACATGAAAAAAAAATTTATAATAGGCAGTTTCATTATTTTATATTTGATCATATAAGTATATTAAAGTTTCTATTATTATAGTGAAGTCTTTCAACAACATAAATTGTAATTACTCGGCATTGATATCAAGCCACCTATTGATAAAATAATCAGATGTAATTTTTGTTTGTATCACAAGCTATTTATACATCTGATTACTTAATCCATTTACAAAAGAATAAATCATTTCTTTTTTTTTTTTTTTACTAAAAAAAAAAGAATAGTTTTAATTTAATTTTTAGATTATCTGTGCATCACTCTTTTTTTTTATCGAACAATTGGTATTTCTATTCATTATTTCCTGTATTTTTTTATAATTAGGATAATAAATATAGTTTTTTTTTCTTTAATAAATACTATTTATAGAATATGTAAAACTCTTTCTTTATTGAAATAAATAAAATCATTAGTCTATATTCATGAAAAATCTCTGTAGGCAAACCTTCTGTAAATTACAACTACAGTAACTAACAATAATTATAATAAAGCACAAATAATTTAATATTTTAGAGGACAAATATAGGCCAATTTTTAGACAAATAATATTATTTGTTTTCTATATCGATATTAAATGTATATTCAATATTCATTTTGACAACCAACTTTTTTATTTTTGGAAATTAAGAATATACTAATTCCTAGTGTGACTCGTTTATATTAAATATTTTAATAAATAAAAGTTTATTGTTTATTTTTTTTAAAAAATACAATAAATAAATATTTTCTTTGCAATTATTAATTGTTCATTTGATTATTTTAAAATTAAATTAAAAATTTTCAGTTTAATTAATGTCTTTAATCTTATTCTATCTTAACAAATCTAAATTAATTTACTAATTGTTATCCAAATATTGTTCATTATTTTATCCGATTCTGTTAGCAATCCCAACATTGTTCCATTCATATCTTGTTATGTATTTTTCCTTTTTTTCTAATTTACATTATTGTTTCTTTCTATTTCTACTTATTCATCTTTATAGAGCTTGTTAACCTCAAATTATTCTCCCATTTTATTTCTTGCCATTTTTTAGGTATTTTTTTCAATTATTGCATTCATTATTTTCTCAATAATTCTCACATTTCATAAGTAATCTCTAATAGTCCTGTACTTTTTTATTTTCTATCAGTATAATTTTCTTCATTTATATACTTCAACTTGTTCTTCCATTTTTTTTTTCTGGAGCATTTCAGTTTTAGCTTTCTCCTCATTTCTTCTTATTAAAATTTTCATTTTCAACGATTTCTTTAGCCTTTAACAATTTTTTATTCATTTATTTATCCAATTTTAGTCTTTACTTTCTTGTTATCACACAGATTGTATAATTGCGTTATCCTTAAATTCTCTGTCATTATTGTTAAAAGATATAACACCTTCATCTTTTCTTGCTTTATAAACTTTGTTTTCCCATTTTCTGCTAATAAGGTTTTATCAGTTTGTTTTGTTAAATCCCATAATATCTTAATTGTCTTCTTTTTAGGAGAGAGCTTTCAGGTTTCAGCTTTTCAGGTTTCGTTTCAATGTCTTACATTTCTTCTTTGGTTTTCATTTGGTAATGGACTTTTTTGTTAACAGATGGTATCTTTAAAATTATTGGATTTAAGTGAAATAAGTGAGAAGGGAATTCTAATCTAAACCAACCAGCCAGTTAGGAG
>QKYT01000056.1:28978-40402 GCA_003550305.1 Glomus cerebriforme | reverse complement strand
CGGTGTGGTTGATTTTTTGCAAAAATCTACAAAAATTGTATGATTTTTGTATGGACTTGGATAAAAATTGTACAAAAATCGGATGATCTTTTTTCATAGGGGAGATGCTCAACTATCTGACCGGCTTTCCTTGCCTGATACGAGGAAGATATCATATACAGTATAAGGAAGTTAAAAGAGTTAAGAGGGAGTTTAAAGGAGAAAAAACAACCAACCAGCCAGTTAGGAAATACTCAACTATCTGACCGGCTTTCCTTGCCTGATACGAGAAAGTTCTCGTATACAGTATAAGGAAGATAAGGGGGAGGTTAGGAGTGGTAGAAGAGTAGAAGGGGTAATTTTTAAAAAGAATTATAGAAGTTATGATAATATTATAATTAAAGATACCTGTATGAAAATTAATACGAAATATTGAAAAAAAGGTGGTATTTATATTTTTAAAAAATAAGAATGTAAAAATGAGTCAAAATTAATAATGATATAATAATAAATTAAGCATGATGAGTCGCAACATTGCAAAATTAATAATTACATGATGTATCATTTGTTCACATGCATCACATGCCATAACTTTACTAATATATTATAATATCATTACTATCTTTTAAATGTCATAGTCACATAAATGATCTCATAATGTTAATAATCAGCAAAGTGCTCATCAAAATAGGAATAGCCTCTGCTCTATAATTCCATCTATTAGAATCGTATAGAAGAGAATGTACGGAATATTCATAGTAGTATATTATGACATATTGATATTAATAAAACCTTTTGATCGAAATATACAGCTAAGTTAGAACAATAAAATTTTTTCTTTTGACCGATTCTTTTTTATTTGATCTTTATGGTGCAGTTTATTTTTTTTTTTTTTGCCTTTAATAATGTATTGTGATGTAGATTTTACCCCAATGTAATAAGATTATATTAAAAATAAGTTTTGAGAGGTTGTATTTTCTTCCTATTTATCGGCAATTTTTCTGGTAAGTTTTGATTACAATAAACTTTGATAATTTCATATCAAAGAGATTTACTGAATATGGATGTGTCATCTTGTTGATATTACTAAATTGCATTTGGACGGGAAATTTTATCTTTTATTAATTTTTTCAATTAAAATTAAAAAAATTTTGCAATGAATCAAGGATTGGTACATAGAATAAAATACCTAATAGTAAAACAAACTGCATAATCAATCATTTATTATTAGATTTTTTTTTTTCTAAATTATCGTATATGTGAATTATTTAAAAATGTTTACGATATGAAAATTAATCTATTTTTTGGATTAAACTTTTTTAGTCGTAAGTCGTAACATATGTGTTCTTTAACTATTCTATGTAATGTTTAATCTATTCAGCTCTTTAATTAGTGGGGTCGTTGTGTCTGTTGGTAAATGTTTAGTTTCAATTCACAAGATAAAAAATTTCTTTAAATTAATTTTAATTCCAGAATAATAAGATTACGTTGCTAAATTTTGTTTTTAATGAAAAATTTTTAGCCAACTGAAGTAATAAAAAAACATAACTTTTCTTTTTTAATATAAAGGAAATATTAAGAGCAGTAGTAGTATAAAATAACTAATGTAAACTTTATAAAGAATATATATGAATTCTAAAAATGGGTGAACTATTTTTAATATTTATTGCCTATATTAGTCTCTATTTTCCATAACCTCCGTTGTTGTAAAGCATTGTTTAAAATGTCATTACGTGAATCAAAATTAAAAAGGACAAACAAAATTATCAAGTATATAATAAAGGCGTTCTTTAAGAATTTTTTTTTTTAATTTTGTAATTTCATTTTATACATGGAACACGAGTCAAAGGAACAAAGTTTGAACTTATTACATTGGGGTAAAATCCATTATTAAGGGCAAAAAAATAAACTGCGCCATGAATATCAAATAAAAAAGAATCGGTCAAAGAAAAATTTTTATTGTTCTAACTTAGCTGTATAATTTCGATTCCTAGATTTTAAGAGTTTTTATTAATAAAACATTTCATATAAAAAAAAAAAACAAGAATGATAAAAGAATTTGACATTGGTCCAATCAATATGTCATAAGATACCATGAATATCCACATATAAAATTAGTATTTAGTATATCATGTGGCTTTGGTTTAAAATAATTAAAATCATTTAAATATTAACGATTAACTCGAGAATTAATATTAAGTTTAGTAAAATCAACTGGTTCAATAGATTCTATGATTATAAAAAATAATATATATTAATGAATATAACATTATTAAAACAAGTTATAACGATCAATTTTAATTACCTGAATATTCGTTTTCAACATCTGCATTTTTTGGTTCAGGTAGATTATTAAAATTCAATAGTCTACTTGTATAAATAGCTTGAGAATGGATAGTATCCATGAATTCAGTATTAATTGATGATTTTGTAGGTGATGATTGTTTTTCATTGAATATATCTGATTTATAAATTTGTTTAATTTGATTGTAAATTTCACTATCCATTTCATTATTATTAATGTTTACAAACCATTGATTGAACCTTTCACATAAATATTCTGCTGTTGGCCTTTTTAATAAATCTGCATTTACACATTGCTTAGCTATATCATCTATTAATCGAGGGACTTTAATATTAAATCTTGGTCTAAGTCCCTGACAAATTTTTATTGCTAGGCATTCATCGTGAGCCATATTATGATAAGGGGGTTGTCCATTGATTACTTCATATATAATAATTCCAAAGCTATAAACATCACTTTCTTGCGTATATTTTTTTCCTCTTAAAACTTCAGGAGCTACATATGGTAATACTCCATAAATATTTTTATTGTGATTTTCATTTGCTGGTTTACATAATCCTAAATCAGTTATCTTAGCATCAATACCAATAACAGTACGTAATATATTACCACTATGGAAATCATGATGAGATAATCCCTCTTTATGAATATTATAAAGACCTTTTGCAATATCACCTAGAATATGAATTTTATTCTTCCAGCTCAATGACTCATCTAATCCTTGTCTCAAGTTACCACTTTGTGCATATTGCATTACCATCATAAAATTACTTGTTTTATCTTTAGTAATACCGTAAAATTTAATAATTCGATCCGAATTATTCATTTTCAAGTGTAACTTAATCTAAAACAAGTATTAAATAAATTAGTTTTTAGTTCTAAATATTGATTAAAATTACACAATAAAAATATTACCTCATTTAAAAATTCCAAAGTTATACCTTTTGAATTATTTAAACATTTTAAAGCAACAGTTTCATTATTATTAATATTATATCTATTCCATTGATTAGTTTTATAATTCCAATTAGAAATTCTTCCATCTTTCCAAATTGCTTTATATATTATTCCAAAACCTCCTTTACTAATATATTCAATATTTTCAAATCTATCATATTCAATCCATTCTAATTTTTCCCATCTATTTTTCGCATTAAGCTGAGATTCTTGAATTAATTTATCAACATTAGGATTTTCACTTGTCCAACTTTCAAAATTTTGTTGAAAACGTGTAGCGTTACATGACTGACACCAACTAACACCAGTATGAGGTTGTTTGCATTCTTGACATAAACCATAATCCTTACAACGTTTTTTTAATTCTTCATTTAATATTAATTTATCGATTAATAAATTTTGTTCTTCAGTTAAATTACGATAGTTAAAATCTTTTATTTGTTCAAATACATCGTTATTGAGATATATTTGTTCCATAACGTTACAAAAGTTTAGGATATTTGACGAGAGCCAGAGTAATACAACAATTTTTTGAAAAATTTAAGAATAAATATTTAAAAATTAAAAATTCGAACTAAAACCATTTATATCGGATAATATTCCCCGATAAATTTTGTGTACAAACATTCGGTGTAACTCAAAATTGGAATACAAATAGTATGTACGACAGGACGACAGGTCATCACAAAAAAATTTTAACCACGTGACCTCATATCACGTGCCTTATTTTTGTTTTGCGTTTTTTAAATATATTTCCAGAATTACTGTAAATGATGAATTTCTCTAATGCACATTGAATTATAATAAAATAATCAACTTGTCCTTAAATCTAATCAATTAAATTTCATTTTAAATTTTCTGCTGTGTTCTCTAATTTATTTATTTTCAGATTTTAGCCATGCATAAACTATGAAACTAAATTAACAAATAAAAATATATGTTTTGTTCTGAACTGTGAAGGACGAGAAATTAATAGTTTAAATGAGATTGCTACAAAATTATTATCAATTCACAATTTCTTATATTGATAAAGTAACTTTTATTTAAAATTTGATAAGTTTAATGGTCGGTTTTTGTTATATAATGCAAGCAATCAATCATTTTATACAGAGTGATACGGAAAGTTGGGCTAAATGAGTTTTATATGGATGGTCATGCGAAATGATTTACATCCGAGTATAAGTTGTAAAATTACCATTGCGTGTGTATGGCAAAATCATCTGATCCGTTAAACAATTGTTCTTTTAAAGAAAAATTCTTCATCAGCCAAAATACCTTTTTTTTCAAACTATACACTTATCAAAATTATAAACTCGCGTTAAACAAGTGTTTTTTTTAAAAAAATTCTTTATTTATGGATACTAATTTTGTTAATGAAAAAGTTATAATTTACAGTATGAAGACACAGAGATAATATAATTTTATGTGTATAATTTCAACAGCAATTAAGTATAAATAATTATACAATACATATTTCAAATTTTATATTATACTCAAAATTTACAAGTTGTTTTACCTTTATATATAATACACAAATCATATAGCTTTGAATTGTGGTTTCATCATCATCATTATTTTTATTAGTCCAATCATCAGAATTATTGTATGGTGGTTATTATGAATTTACATGAACCGTTATTTTAATTATTCATTTAACATTATTTTTATCCCTTTAATAATTCCGGCATCATTTGAAGTTAAAAATTTGCTAAATTGTCCACGTACTGTACAACTAAACCTCTCGATTATCAAAAGGCCTTATTCAATACTTAAAAAGCATTGATGCAGCTATTGTTGCTATTTAAAGCTCGAATATCCTTCTTCATCCTATAAAAAAAAAATTGTCTCGCCCTTTTAGTTTTTAATTATATTCTTTGATCAACATCATTTGTTCAATTTTTGAAAATGTTCAATATTACATGACTGACATGTATTATTATGATCACATTATAATCAGTATTCGACTAAATTCTTTGCATGAACTCATTTAATCAAGTAATCAAATTTGTTGTAATCTCCTATGAATTAAAATCTTTTATTTGCTCAATTATGTCATCATTGAATATCTTTTCTATTACTCGAATAAAAATTATTTGTATGTGTTAACTATGAATAAAAATTCACCAAAAATGGTATTGTAAACCGTCAAACAATAACAAATCCACACGCCGTAACTTGTGGTGGTCAAATTTGTATTCTTTAATCAACGACGGCAAAATGTGCTATATCAGCAGATACTGTAAAAACATATTTGCAACACAGAAATACGAAAATCCAAGAAATGTGACAAAATTTAGTTATTGTTTGAAATTTTAATATTGTTTTAGTAATAGAATTACAAAATGCGGCACAGTAGACACTGTGTACCAAAATTTTCGGAATCACATGACCGGATAAATACTTTTTCTTTTTAGTATAAATTAAAAATAACGTAATCAAACGTAAGTTATGATATCATTTCAGGCATGCTTCGATCTTTATGTATTAAAAATTGGTTACTATTTTTAGGCAGGTCGATCACGCGATTGTCAACTAAACTAGGGGATAGAAGGGGGCTAACGATCTTTGTCAAACATTATTTACATCTTAAAAAAAATTATTGATTAAAAAAAAAATCGTGTGAAAAAGTCATTTCATTGGAGGTATTTTTGAGAGTTAGGTTTAATTAATTGAATGCAAAAGCAAATGAATTTACCATTATTGAGCACCTTAATGACTTAGTAATATTATATACATATATACCGTAATAATAAAAGAAAGATTTTATGGATACAAAATAAAAAAACTTTTGGCAAATAATACAAAAATTAAAAATAACCCGTTGTAAATTTAGCACAATGAATGAACACATTTTAATTGTTAAACATAAAAAAAATTGAAATTTGTAAAAAAAATGCCAAGTTATAGTTTGTACATCGTATGACTCCTTAAATTATCGTTGCACATTATGATCAAATTGAGATAATCTTCTCCAAAATTAGTAAACAAAATTTAATTAAATGAGAAATTAATATAAACAATATATATATACACTACGGATGTACAGTACATCATCATTAATTAGGTCTTTATGTATTTTTTTTGAATATATGGCTTAGATCTGGATGCAAGTTATAAAGTTATATAAATGAGATGATATCGTTACAGAAAAAAAAATAAAAGCAAAAAAAATTATTTCTATGAATTCATCATTTTCTATGCTATTATTTTATGTTATTTTATAAAACTATTCATGATGTTTTACGTTAGACTTACGAATAAAAAAATATTTGTGCTTTTTATAGTTCTTGTAACCATATTTGTTACCGTTAGTTTTGCTTCTCCAACTTATGAACTAGGAAATCCAATTGCTCTTAAAAAACGACAAGGTGCTCCAGCAGGTGGTGATGGATCAAAAACTCCTCCTCCACCTCCTCCTCCACCAGCAGATAACAATAAGGGGCCAGCACCAGCTCCAGCACCGGCTCCACAACCGGCTCCACAACCTGCTCCACAGCCAGCCCCACAGCCAGCCCCACAACCACCACCAGATAACGGTAAGGGTCCGGGTAACGCACCAACACCAGCACCAGCACCGCCACCAGATAATGGAGCACCGTCACCACCAGGACCAGCACCACCACCAGATAATGGAACACCATCACCGCCAGGACCATTACCACCACCAGATAATGGAGCACCATCACCACCAGGATCATCACCACCAGGAATACCACCAGTGTCACCACCGGCACCGGCACCAGCACCAGCACCAGCAAATGGCCCACCAGCACCAGGACCTCCAGCAAATCCTGGAACCCCACCTGGACCACCAATAGGTCCCGGTGCACCTCCTGGTCCATCATCAACAGATACAGCAAAAGGTCCAGAACAATCGACACCGCCAGCACCACCCGGACCAGAATCACCAACTGCATCATCAACATCATCTTTAAAGACAATCGATACAAAGACAATCATTCCAACTGCAACTTGTGCTTCTCCTAATGATGATAAATGCAAAGCTCCACCGGGAACGTAAGTATAATTAATATATGATCTCACCTCTAACAAGAATATTTTAATGAGAAAATAATTTATATTTTAATTTTGCAATCGTAGTCCACCAAAGATTGAAACATCTATGCAAGATGGAGTAGAAACAATAACACCACCTCCGACTCAAGCAACTCAAGGAGCTCAAGGAAATAATAATAATCAGCACGTTACAGTAGTGACAACTACGACAACAGTTACGTTATATTTTGCCGGGTTTACTACAACAATTGCAACAACAAACTCTTTAGGAGAGCCTACAACCTTCGCGACATATATTCCCCCATCAACTGTACTTGTAGTGAAAAAGGTTGCTTTTACTGCAGCTGCGATTGAGGATGGAACATCAGATTCTACAACTACGCTTAATAGTCACAGTCTATTGGGTGTTTCGATGAGCTTATTTATAATTGTTGCAACTTTTGCTTTTTTGACCTTTGTTTAATTTAATTAATGAAAATGTTGAGAATGTTAATTTTATTTATTTATTTATTTATTTATTATTAGTTCTTAATTCTTAGTAATATATTAACTATTAAGTTATTTTTGATATAATTTATATAATTTATTGATTCGTATAATAGAATGTAAGATATATGTAATAGAGCAAATATAATTTTTACCGCAATGATAATCTACGAACATGATGTGTAAAATTGAAAGGGTTGTGAGTACAGAGTTATAATACAAAAGTTAATTCTGGCCAAAATAAATAAAATCTATTTAAATTAATGTTTATTATATGTTTTACGCAAGATCATATGCTTTCAAATGATACAGTAAAAAATTGAAATTTAGGTTTAAAAAATTTTTTGTTATTCAGTTATTTTCATAGCACCGTTAAATCAATTTTATTTTAATCATTTTCTTTCTTTAAACATTATTATTATTATTTAAATATAGTGCGTTTTAAAAAATGATGACTCAGTCCTTAAAAAATTTTTTTTATTAGCGCGAGTTCCTCGGAGATTTCAGCTCTCAGATTGTCGTTTTCACAAATTTCAAAGCCGTAAATGAATTGTACAAGTGAAAAAGAAAGCGGGAAACAGTAAAACAAGCTGTTGATGCACCGATTCTGTCTGTCTCAGCAAATAAAATTGCAGCATGACGCATCACGCGTGTTATGCGCGTTATGGTTATTTTAAAAATAAGCTATAACCGATAAACCATATACAGCTACATACACTCGGTTTAGGGTAAGGACTGGATTTTGCTTGCAACGCCTGGCTTATTTCATTAACCCCATAAGTAAAAAATTTTTTAATTTTTTTGATAGAGACCCTATCATCCGGAAAATGGTAACAGCTTAAAAATAAATCAGTTTCTAATATAAGTTTAAATAAAGTTTTATTGTTAATGTAACAAAATTTTTTTATTTTTTTTTTTAGTTTGATTTATTTTTATTTATTTATTTAGTTTAGTTTATTTTTTTAGTTTTATTTTTATTTTTAGTTTATTATATAGTTTATTTTACATAGTTTATTTTTATATAGTTTATTTGGTATAGCGGGATTCGGGATGATCGTGTGGCTTGTGGCTTAGGATGCATGGACGAATCGCCCAAAGGACGAATCGTACCCCGGACACTTGTGGCTAAAACGTCCAAAGGACGAATCACCCAGAGGACGAATCAGCCCAGGAATTTGAACAATATATAAAGGGAAGGATGGGAGGGTAAAGAAGAAGGACAGAAGAGAAGTGTGAAAATAGTTTTTAGATAGTCTTAGGAATAACCTGATAATACAGAGCACCAAAAGATGCAGTATTATTTCGTTGTATTTCTTTCGATTATATAATAAACATGTTGATCCTTGCCCTATTGATACATTTTTAATTTTTTTGTTCAATTTTATTGAATTCTGTTTTATTTTATATATACACTTCATTTATTGATATATTTATTATTACATAGTGTTATACATCGATATTAACTACCCTATAGCATTCTATTTCACTATCTATCATTATCTATCATTATATTTGTTACAAACCTTGTATTTTATTTCTGTTATCATCCCGCAGTAATACGAAAATTGGTGGTAACATTAGTAACGTTAAACGAAATTGATTAAGTAGTATTAATAGCTCACCTCGGGCGTCTAACGGATCCCATTTCCTAGTATTAAAACATTATATAACAGATAACTGGTAATTGTTCATTTCATTTCTATATAAGTAGATTTATTTTTAAAACGATTATCATTTCAGTTTCATTTGAACAAGGAACGTCAAATAATCTTTCACCATTTTTATTTTATATGGGAACCAATTTACTAAATATATAAATAATGCACGTAGTATGGAATTTCACATCACATTGATCGAATTACTCAGATAAATATACAACAAATTTCAAATAATTGGTTAGAAAATGGCTTCTTTAATGGAACTAGTAATAATAATGTCGATTCTTTAATTTTACCTGCTAAATGTTCAGGATCTCAAGAAAAAAAGAAAACCAAAGAACGATAAATTATGGATTACAATAATGGTAATAATGAAGAAATTATACCCCTTTTTCACAAATAATCATCAATATTGACATTTAACTAACCAAAAAAATATTCATCTAGTTTTCTAAAACTTCATGACGTAGATAAAATTTATTTTTCCTTAACCTAAATTAGAAAAATGTATCATAAAATCAACTTGTTTTGATAGTGATTTAATTTTTTAAATGGAACTTGATCGAGAAATTCGAAAAATTATAAAGTTATAGCATTCTTTTATTTAAAACAAAAATTTGTTAAGCTTAATTTTTGTTATTTTTGTTTAAACAATCATGATGAACCACAACTAATTATCTGACGTTTAAAATAAAACCTTTCATGATAATAAGCTAAAGTACCTGGTCTGAATTATGATGATTTTGCCCTGCGTTATGACGACCTTGACTGACATTATGTGCAAAAAAGGGTGAGTGCTAATCCATCAGTACTACAATTAGTACAATATACGGCGGTGACCCTTTGTCGTTATTTATAGGTTTTAGCAGAATAAATAAAGTCCTTTGAAAATTTCTAAAATTTAAATTATACTTGTACAATATGTGCAATAAATGGAGTAAAAGGGAGTAAACCAAACCAGTTAAAAGAATTTAAAAGTATATGTGGAGTTAGAGCGAGGAATTAAGAGACTTTTTTAACCGGTTTTCTCCCTTGAACTGTTGATTGTTATAAAAAAAAGTACTGACTCCTTCTTATTGTATATATAAAGTAATGTATATTCTGAATCAATGATACTGATTTGGACACTTTACAAAAACTACTGCAATATTTTAACCTTAAAACATTTGATTTTTTTTTTGGAAAATTAATATACATTATATTCTCATTTGATTTTAAAGAAAAGGATAGTTTTGAGAATTGATTATGATCAAGAAAATGTTATCCATTCCATAATTCCTTTAATAGTTTTTCTTTCTTTTTCAAAAAAAAAAATCACGAGGAAAAATAAAATATTTTTGTGTATCATAAAATTCCAGTATTTGAAGATAAAATTAAAATATTATATTAGAAAGAAATTAAAATCTATTATCCCCAGAATTTTGTAAATAACAACTTATATTTTATTAATATGAACCCAAAAGTTAGACTTTTTTATTGGTTATAAGAATATATTGTAAGACATTTATGTGATTTTTTTCTTAAAAAAAAGTTTGATCAAACTTTACTAGTCCATTTATGGCAATTGATAAAAATAAATAAATAAATAAATTTTATTTTTAAATTATACTTCCGAATTTCATATGAAATAATTATAATTTTGGAAAAAAATACAAATTAAAACTAAATTCTTTTAGATTCATTATTTTGATCTAAAAAAAAAAAATAGATTATAAAATTAAAAATAATTTATGTAAGCATAAACAAAGTTTAATATATTAATAAAAAAAATTTACCATCTTCGTTAATTTTCAATTGAGAAATATCAATTTGTAGATTTTCTATCAAATAAAATAGAATTAATTAGACTTTTTTATATTTTTCAAACAAAATAAAATTTAATTACCTGAATATTCGGTGCTTATAATATTATCATATTGTTTATAATAATCATCTGAATTTTTTGGTTCAGGAAGATTATTAAAATTAAGTAATCTACTTGTATAAATAGCTTCTGAATGTGTTTCATATGATAATTTAGTA
>QKYT01000559.1:60475-80378 GCA_003550305.1 Glomus cerebriforme | reverse complement strand
TATCATGTTGATATCATCATTAATTTGTGTTTTTTAAAAAAAATTATTGTTATTGCAATGATATCAATACAATATCAATTCGATAATTCTTTAAACAAACGTCTTCATGATATCTTTTCGATATTCTGTGTTAATATTGAGATGATATTATGTTGATATCATAATTATATCATTCTGCACATTGATATCTTTACGATATGAATTTAACATTGTCATTATATCAATTTGGTATCATTTAAAAATTTAAGGTTTCTGTAAAGGGAGGAATATTAATTATGTTTTCTAATAATTAATAAAGTAAAAAAAAGAATGAACTTACGTTCGTCCAAAATTCCAGTCATCTGCTGTTTGTTTAGATTTCCTAAAAAAAAGAGAAGGAAGACATTAGTTACATTTCTTCAAGTAAAAATAAAAATAAATAAAAAAATGAACTCACTTTTAGTTTATTCAAAAACTGTTCATTTGGGTTTTTTCGTTCTGTTTCTAAAAAAAAAAAACTGAAAAAAATAAAAATAAAAAAAACTTTTTTTTTATTTTATTGATTTAATATATAAAAATCTGAATCTGATCAGATCAGATCTGGATTTTTTTGTAACATGATTTGATCTGATCAGATCAGATTCAAATCAGATTTATTTGATTCAGATCAGATTCACAAATCTTAAATTTGTAAACTGATCTGAATTCATTTCAAATCAAATCTGTGGATTCAGATCAGACCAGATTTTTTTCAGAACACTAATCAGAATATTCAATAAAAAGTTTAAAAATATTATTTTAAAAAGCAGTATAAATTATATAGCCAGGTAAAAGTAATATCCATATCTTTTTATTATCTACTTTAATATGATAATATTCTACTTAAAAATTAATAGTTAACTGTTATATCTTAAAATTGTTTATGTATGTCTACAACTTACTAGAATTGTAAAGTATCTAATACAAAATATAATCAAAAAAAAACCTAATATCCTTTATTAGAAATGAGCTTATAGTACTATCAAAGTTTGGTTATTTCTAATATGTAATATATATAGTAACCTGCCAAAAGTGAAGGACCACTTGTGAGGTGTAGTAAATTTATAAAATCATTATAAAAATTTAAACATAATTTTCTCAAAAAAATATTAAGTCAATTTTCATAAAAATTAGTTTATTTAAAAGACAAATTCTGAAATTTTAAAAGACATTTATTAATATTTTGTGAGTTTACCTTTGCTATTTAATACAGTTTTAATTCGATTAGGTATATTATTAATAAGATTTTGAAATTTATGAACTTTAATTTTACCTACTCCTCTTGAAGTGTAGACTAAAGTTTTTTCTGATTTTTTGGTAGTAGTTTATATGCCCGAACTTGCCTTTTTAACTGATCCCATAAGTTTTCAATAAGGTTCAAATCTGGGTTCTATACAGGCCATAAAAGGGTTTCAATATTATTATTTTTTTTCTATTCAGTAGTCATTCTTGCTATGTGAATGGGAGCATTATTCTCCTGAAAAATATAATTTTCCTCATTATCCAAATTATCTATAAATGGAAGTAAATGATTATCTAAAATATCTATATATATAACAGCATTAATTCTTCCCTCTAACCTAACCAAAGGGCCAGCCCATCATACTTAAAACATCCCCACACTATTATATCATTTTGACCTGACTTAAAGGTTGAAATAAGGCACTTTGTATCATACTTTTCGTGAGGTCTTCACTATACCCATCTTCTATCATTTCCTTTGAAAAGTTTAAACTTTGATTCATCACTCCAAATTATGTTTTTCCACTTTTCCTTTCAACCTTTTCTTTCTTTAGCCCATGCAAACCATTTTTTCCTATTAACCTCATTCACCAGAAGTTTTTTGACTTCAGCTCATCCAAAAAATTCCTATTTATGAAGATAACGTTGAATAGTTTTTGCACTTATATCAATGTTAGTATTTTGTGTAAAATTATTATATAATTCTTTAAGATTTGTTTGTCTATTTTCCTTAAGAGTTTTTAATAAATAATGCCCATTTCTTTCTGTTAATACAGGTGCCCTACCTATTTAAGGTTGAGGTATCTCCAGTCAATCATCTCTGTAAGTTACGATAACATTATGAATAGTCATTTTGGGGTGGTTTAATTTCTCAGAAATACCTCGTTTACTAATACCACACTTTCAGGCACTGACAATCTCATCACGTTTAAAATTAGAAAGCTCTTTGCATTGAACATTTATATTTGTTTAGGAAGTAATTTTTTGCAAATGGTTAATAATTACATTTTAAAGAAAATGTTTTAAGGAATATGAAAAAAAAATTTGGCACAAGTTTATTAAACCATTATGTAAATAAACAAAAACTAAAATTGGTAATTATTGGCAAAATCAATCACAAATCGCAAGTGGTCTGTCATTTTTGGTAGTCTACTATATATATACTGTATATATATATATTATAAGTATATTTTTTTTAAAAAAAATAAAATAACCAAATTTTTTTTTTTTTTTAACAAGATAAGTTGAATATATTTATTGTATTAGTATCAAATATATAATAAATACATTTTATAAATTATGTATACATTTTTTAATAATAAGAAAAATATAATTTGTTATGCAAAAAAATAGATTTGTAAAGGTAGAAAGTGAAATAACTTCCCTTAGTGCAAACTAACTCTTACGCTTTATCTAAAATTTCTCAATCCAGTACTATGTAATTATCTAAGTTAATATGAGTAACTTGTTTATTTATTATCTCTCCCAAAATGTTATCATTTATGTTAGTATTATTAATATTATTACAATCTAATCTAAAACTATTATTACATTTCCCTTCAGAATTACCCTTATAGAGACTAACATATTGGAAAACATCTTCGCTATGCATGTATTGTATCTTCTTATTTAAGCAATGAATTTTCTTGAAAAAGAGTAAACCTAATGCAATACCTTTTTCTACATAATTCTTTATCATGAAAAATCCCACTTCCACCACTTGTTTGAGATGTAAGAATTTGTTTTTAACTAGGTGATTAAATTCACCAAATGCCTTTTCATTGATATAATAAGATATCTTTCTATTAGACCCCAGAGATTTAACTTGATCAGAACTAATTAATGTATTAATTATTTATGATAATTCTTAGACTTTGAACAACTGGCAGTGAGAAATCTAAAATTCTTTGATAAAAGTAGAGTAAAATCTATCCATTAACTGGTAAGCAATAGATTGGGATTTAGTAATTTTGAAAAGAGAGTCCTGAATAGAAAATTTTATTGTTTTATATTATAATTCTAATTAAGGACATGACATTTATTAGGTAATATTTTAGGATAAAACAAAATCTTACGTGACATAAAATTATGCATTTTTATTGGTTAAAATTAATATTATATATATATTTAAATATTATTGGTTGAAAAAATCTTACCTAGGAGGAAGGGTAGGATCTCTTATGAAACTAATATTATGTAATATATGTCATGACCTTTAGTAAAATATATATTTTTCAATTTTTATAAATAAAGTTATATTATATATATAGAATTTACAACTTTAATTGCAACTATAGGTAGTAATTAAACTAACTTTTTTAAGTTATCTTATTAATAATACATACTAATAATATATCATCTGATAGCCAGAGTTTTACTAAATTAAAAAAATATAAATTATCTATATTGCACAAATGTTATATGAACTTATAATTGTGAAACTTTTTGCAAATCCATATTATATGATTTTTGCTATAAGTATGATGATATAATATACTGTATCCTTAAAGGAAAACTGTCAAATTTAAATTCTTCAAAAAAAGACTTCCTCTAATAACTTTTCTTTTATTTTCTTACATTTATAAAAATACTGAGTAAGTAAAATTATTGTCTTTTCTATAAAACCTTCTCAATCTTGATTTCTTCTAACTCTACCTATCTAATAATTAAAGCAGAATGTTCTCTTTAAAAACTTAAAATAGCCAAACATACTGGTATAAAAAAGAATAAGTTATTATTTGAAAAAAAAGGTAAAAAATTATGAGTATGTTTCATAAAAAATTAAAGTAAATGATTTAATAAACCAATAAAGTTATATATAAAATAAAAACAGGAGTATTTTTACTTAAATTTTTGAAGCTTTTTGCTATTTAGAAAAGCTTTAAAGTTATGGTTTTATTTTTCCAAAAAAATGGGTAAAAAATTATGGAAAGAATTGCTTTTTAATAGGTTTTAAAGAATTATTCTTAAGAACTAAGAAATATTATTATAAAATATAATTAAGAAAAGGGCTTAATCTTAATAATGATTTACAGTATATATAGGAATTTTTTTTAAATATACTAGTTTGCTACCTGTTGCTTTGCAACAATTTTTAAAATTTTATTTATAATTTTTAATTCTGTCCAGAATTATATGTATACATATCAATTTCCTTTTTTAGAATTTTGTATAATCTTGTACTACCATTTAATCCAATTTTCGTAGAAAATAAAATTGCCTTTTTTGGACTTTGTATAATGTAACATGATTAGGTTACACAACTTTAAAGCATTTATTTATACAGTTAATCTAAATGTTACGGTTATATACAAATATTTTTAATTATATAGATTAATTTTTTTTGATAATAAATTATTACAAATATTAAAAAGAATATTATATAAATTCAATATTATTAATAATCTAACTTTTATTGATAATAACCTGTCAGTTTTTATTATTAATATATTTGAAATATTATGTTAAACATATTAAATGAATAATCTAGCCCAACTATTAAACTTTATAATTAAAGTAAAAAAGCATATTAATCTTTATAAAATTCCAAAAATTAATTTATAGTAATACATATTTTTTGGAATTATGGAAAGATAAAAAAATAAAGAAAAGAAAATAAGGCTGTTTTTTATATAAGACAAAAAAAAATGCTAAAAAATAACATTTTATTGCAAAATAAACTTTAATCAACTAAAGATTATTATTTAATTTTAAAAAATAATTTTATTTATTAAAAAATAATAAAATAATAAACAAAAAAAAATGGATTCAATATAGTATAAATTGTATTCTAATTTCTAATTCTATTTAAGTTTAAATTTTTTAATAACACCTAATTTTATATATTTTTCAATTAATGTATTCAAATTAACATTTTTATAATTTGTAATAATTAAAGAAAGTGATTTTTGAGGTATACGATTCTTCCAATTTATAAAAAATTCTTCTAATCCTTCATAAGTAATATAAAAATTTATTTCTAATTCATAAAAATTCTTTGGTAAATATTTTACCAAGATCTTTAAAAATTCTTCACTATTTAAATACCTATCACCACAAATATTAAAATTTTCTAAATATTGACATTTATTTAAAATTAATTTTAATGTTTCCAATTCATTTTTCATAAATATAATAGATAATTTTTTAAGATTTGGACAAAATTCAGCTATAGCTAAATTTAATAAATTATCATGATAATAATTTACACTAAATTCCATTAAATTTTTTCCATTTGTTTCTAAAAATTTAATTAACATTTCAACTCTTGAAATTGTACATAAAAGTTTTAAAATTTTTAATTTTGGAAAAATAACATATTGTAATTGATTAAAATCATCAAAAGAATCTTCAGATTCCAAAGATAAAATAAGTTCTTGTAAATTTATAAACATAGATATAAATGATAAAGGTGTATAATAAGCTTCAATTTTTAATTTTGTTAATGTTAAAGAAGATTTAGCTAATGAAGAAGTTATAATTCCTGTTCCATCTCTATCCCAAGAATGTAATGATATACTTTTTAAATTATTTTGTAAAGAAATTAAATCTGTTAATCCATCTGAAATAACCTCTTCTAAATCTATAGTTAAAAATTGAATATTATGACATATTTGAGATATTTGAAAAAAAAATTCAGAATAAATATCTGAACTACAATTAAATTCCTTAAGATCTATTAAACAATTTTTTGCTTCAGGTAAATAAGTAAACATAATACTTTGAACTTTTTTTGAATATACTGAACCAAATGAACAATAATTCAATGATTTTAATGATGAAATTTGTTTCATAAACATTTTTAATATTTCTTGTGATAATAGATATTTATTATAATTAAAACTTCCTGAAGTGATAGATTGTGGTTGTTTTTGAAGAACTTGTTCAATTATTTGATCAATTTTATCAACTGAAAGATATTTACAAAATGATGGATAATTGAATAATGGAGGTTTTGAAGTTGGAGTTGAAATATAAATTCCATTCTTATGTAAAAGATCTTTTGATTCATTAGGAAGACAAGCGATTAAAGTACTAATAATTGATAAAGGTACATATTTTAGGAATAGTTTATGTCTTATATATTGAAAATTTAAAACATTTCTCCATAAAATTCTAACTGAAACTTCACAATAAGTATGATTAACTAATAAACATGAACGTAAAGTGATTCTATCATCATCTAAATATTCAAATATTTCACTAAGACAATCAGCAGGAAGTTGACGAGACATTTTTACTTAGATGAATTTCAAAAAAATTATTACTGTTTCAACTTTTTATTTATAAAGTGTGACAACCTTTTTGTTTTTGTTGTACAATCAAATTATTACTAACGAAAAAAATATTGAAATTGTGGCGTATAATTTTTTAAATTTGGTAACGATTGGAATTTAATTTTCACGGCTCGGTTAAATTATTAAATTACGATATTTATGTTTATGTTTAGCAAACAATTCAATCTTTCAATTAAACGAAATCATCATAGAGTATTTATGGATGAATTAATAGGATTATTCTCTTTCATAAAACCATTCAAAGACCAGACCAAATAATGTGAATCTTCAAAAAGACTATACATAAATTACTACTCAAACCAGGTTAACTTCGAATATTAAAAATTAGATAATTCTTTTCATTTCAAGCTTAAGGAAAGCTTAAAATTAGATTA
Source organism: Glomus cerebriforme (assembly GCA_003550305.1). Taxonomy (NCBI): domain Eukaryota; kingdom Fungi; phylum Glomeromycota; class Glomeromycetes; order Glomerales; family Glomeraceae; genus Glomus; species Glomus cerebriforme. The sequence continues at coordinate 73,447 of QKYT01000559.1, read as the reverse complement.
AACAAAAAAATTAATTAGAGTAATTTAAGTTTCGAAATAGTTTCGACAAGAAACATTAATTTTGTACCAAAGAATTATTTTCTGCTAAAGTAATATAAATTAATTATTTATTATATAAAAATCTTGGTTCGATAGTTTCAGTTTAAAGAAAAAATTCAAATAAATTATAATGGTACAAACATAAAATACAAAAACGAAAACGAAAACAAAAAAAAAAGAAAAATAAAAATAAAATAAAAATAAATAAAAATAAAAATAAAAAATAATACTAAACCTAAAGAGAAAATATATTAAATTTTCTTCTTCTAATAACATTTCTTCTAACTCTAATACATTCAACAGGATTATCAGATAAAATACCATCAATTTTATTGAATTTTACACAATCTTTTATATCATCTGTATCATCAACAGTCCAAACAAATAATTTTCTACCTTTACGTTTAATTTGATCAACAAAACCTGTTTCATCTGATAATATAAATTGAAATTCCACATTATAACTTTCTACTTTATCGAAATAATTTTCTCGTGCTTCATTTATATCACTTCCTATATAAGAAACTGGAAATTCTGGTAGAACTTTACGAACTCTTTCAAGAAATTCTAATGTCCATATACCGAGATATAATTGTGGTGTGAAATCATACGGAGCGTTTGAATGAATTATGTCAGCGATTACGTCAAGGATTTCAATCCTATTATCCTCCTTTAAAAAAAGATCGTTGTTTATTGATCAATTTTTTTGATCATTGATGAAAAAGAAGAAAGAAATAAATAAATAAATGAATTTATCGATCATTTACCTTAATATCAACAATTAATAAAACATCTTTATTTTCATCTCTTTTTAATAAATCCAAAACATCTTGAAATATTGGTATAGATTCATTATCACTTTTTAAATATTCAATATAATCAAACCAATTTTTATCATCAACTAATCCGGTTCCATTTGTAGTTCTATCTAACGTGGTATCATGCATCATAATAACCTGTCCATCTTTTGTTAAACGAACATCGGATTCCAAAGCATCTGCTCCATAATTTAACGCTTTTTGAAGTGATTCTAATGTATTTTCTGGAAATTTATCAGGATATCCTCTATGTCCTATACAAAGCGGTAGTAATTGTTGTGCTTTTTCCGTCGTAAATAATAAATAAATACAAACATTCGTTATTTTTAAAAATTTTATCTTTAAATATTGATTTTATTTTATTCCTTACCAAGAACATTATGATATAAAATAGATAATGAAATAAGAAAAAATATTCTTAAATTAAAAAAAGACATCCCCTTTTTTTTATGAATATTTGAAAAAAGAAAAACAGTAATTTTTTTTTTCTGTCGTAAAAATATATAATATATTATACTGTATATGGGAGCCTTTCCAAAAAAAAAAAACGTTTTTTTAAATACCAATTAATTCGTGATTTACAGTAAAGGGATAAGCAGATCATTGGATCATTGGACCATTACAATTTACGCCTCAAAACAAAACAATTATTTTATAAATGTTACATTGATACGTAAATCTTTTAGTAATAACTTAAATATTAATTTATTTTCCGAAAGAAATAAATTGAACTATAATAATTAAATAAATTACTGTTTAAGTTCTGGCTATATAGACTATATACAATACATGATCGTAAATCTTTATAAATATTTTCCAAAATGAACAAATTGAACCATTATAACTGAATCAACCAATAATTGTACAATACCACAAAGAATAAATTGAAGTGGTGCTCCTGTATATGTATAATAAAAAGTTTTAAATGCATCTCCAAAAAACCACGTTAATAATATCATTGGACTAAAAAAAAAAAATATTTTTAAAAGAAATTGTTGGATTAGTTGGATTGGTTGGATTAGTTGAATTAAATAAAAGCCCTTTTGAAAAAAAAAATTTTACCTGAATCCTGATACGGATTTATTTTGAAAATTTTGTAATGCTTGTGGCATAGGGACAGTACTTTCGATACCAAGTGCCTACAAAAAAAAAAAAAAATTTAATCAATCAAATTCATTTCAAACCCCAAAACATAAAAAAGTTTAAAAAACAAAAATAATTTACCGCAAAACCTAATAACTCAATAAACCAGTATTGACCACCGAATATTAAATAAGATATTAATAAACCACCAGTTAATATTCCAAGAAAAGTTAAATACGGTCTTAAATGATTCCAATTCCAAAATTGTCTTTGCCTCGGATTATATAAAGTAGGTAACCGGTATTTTATACATTCGGATAAAACTATTATTTGGGATATTATCATAATTATACTTTGATATAATAATACATTATCGAATCTTTTCCCTAACCTACGATAACAAAAAAGTATTACTATTTTTTTTTTTATTTAAATAAAAAGATAAAGAAATTAAACAAGTCTTACCAAAAGAAAATTCGAATAATGCTTTCAAAAAAATATACGGAATATAGAACAAAGTTGCTTAATAAAAATTTATCTTACGTTTAATCAAAAGAAAATCATTACTATTAGCTTACCTACTAACTAATAATATTCCACTTGTATCTAAAGAAAATCCTGCACTTGATTTTGTTTTATGAAATTTTGTTATTTGATCAAAATATCCTATTACTGGTCCAATTACCATTGAACTTTGTAAAAGTGTTTTCTGCATTTCAATTTCGTTTAACGAGAAAAAAAAATTTTAGGAATTAAGGTTTCAAATAGAATTTAAATATTGCAAATCGGTCCCAGAAAATCGGGTCACTTTCTGTCACATGATTTATATTGCGCAGTACATTTGAGTCATTAATTTTGATCTTTCTTCCGAAAAAAAAAAAATAAATAATTTTTTTTTAAGTGTATTGTATGACTGGTTTGGTTTAGGTTAGAATTCCTTCAATTTTATATTTAAAAGTGTATTCTTGTTTCTTATGCAAGTTTAGTTTTATTTTATTTTTTTTGTCCCATCGCAACAAATTTCAAGAATCGTATTTTACTAACATCCAAAAACATACTTAAGATTCGAGTGAAATATCATACCAAAATGTCGAATGAATCACAAAGACCGATCGCTCATGTAAAAATTTAAAAAATTCAGTAACAAATTAAAGATTACAAAAAATTTAACATTTAATTTAATTAATAAAAGAATATCAAAATATTTCTGAAATTTTATTTACATGTATGGTTACTAAGGAGAAAGTTATTAAAAAGTGATGCAATTCTTGGAAAAAAATTTTTTTTTATCGTGTAGCACGTGACATTAAAATTCATGACCAATTTGTTACACGATTATGATAATTTGGTTAATTTCGGAGTTAAGAAATACGAAAACTCCGTTCTGAAAAAATAATCTTCTCACAATTTAAACTAATTCATTATGACCACTATTCGATATGAATTAATTAATGCTGCAATTAATAACGCATTCGCATTAATAAATTATAATATTCACGATGACATAAACAAATATTATGAACTTTTACAACAAATGGTTCTTGCTGATAAATCTTTTACAGATGATGAAAAATCTTTTGCAATAAAGGAAATAAATAAAACGTATGACAAAAATAAAATTTTTTTTAATAGAGGAACAAAAAGAGTTTGTGAAAATTGTAACCAAGAATGTTTAGCAACATTATTTTGTGAATATTGTGTTCGAAATTATTTAAAAGCAAATTTTTCAAATTGGACATCTGGAAATAATGATATCAACAATTTAATACAAAAATGTCAAATGGAAACTGATGAACCAGATTCGATAATTGAATGGATCCCATATAATAATTTCCAAAATATTGAATATCTAACAAAAGGCGGATGTTCTGAAATTTATACGGCAATCTGGATTGATGGACGTTATGAAGAATGGGATTCTAAACAGCCACAGTTAAAAAGAATTGGAAAACAAATTGTAATACTTAAAAGTTTAGAAAATGTGGAAAATGCAAATCAAAGATGGTTTGAAGAGGTTTGTAATCTAAAATTATTCACAAAATGCAGTACTTTTTAATAAATAATTGTTAAAAATAAATTATTAATCCAACTAATTTTATTTTTTATAGGCTAAATCACATTTTACAATNTGCAATAAANNTNCAGATATNGTTCNATGTTATGGTTTAACACAAAATCCATCAAATGGAAATTACATGCTTGTAATGAACAAAATGACTATAAATTTAAGAGAATATTTACAAAAAAATCATAATCAACTTACATGGAAAGAAAGAATCAAAATTGCTTACGAGATAATTTTTGCACTTTATAGAATTCACAAAATGAATGCAATTCATAGAGATTTGCATTCTGGAAATATATTATATTCGCAAATTAATCAAAGATTCATTATTAGTGATCTTGGATTTTGTGGACCAGCTGATAAACAATTAAATAGTATATATGGAAATCTTCCTTATATAGCGCCTGAGGTTATTGCAGGAAAACAAACTACTTTTGCATCTGATATTTATAGTGTTGCGATGCTTATGTGGGAAATTTCGTCTGGACAAGCACCATTTATGAATTATGAACATGATTATTATTTTGCAATGAATATAATTAATGGTATAAGACCAAAAATAATCTCAGGAACTCCTTTAGAATATAAAAATTTAATGAAACAATGTTGGGATGATAATCCATTAAAAAGGCCAGATGTTTACACAGTTAGTGATAAATTACAAGAAATTTATAGATTATATCAAAATATGCCAAATGAATCAGAAGCGAATAATAATTTAGAAATGAATAAAACAAATAATTTAGAAATAAATTATACAAGCAGATTATTTACAAGTAAAGTTCATCAATTTGAAAATTTTCCTGAACCAAGGAATGCTACAGAAGGTATTATAATGTTTTATTTAGCTTTTATTCATTTATTTTAAAAATATAAACATTAATTTCTTTTTGATTTAAATGATAACAGAAGAACAAAAAGGTATAAGTGAACAACTTTTTATTTAAAATTATTATAAATTGTTAATTTATAAATTTTTTTTAGCATTTTACAGTAAATCATTTCATTCATATGATGAATTTCAGATTCCTGATAATAGTAAGTATTTTAAATTAATATTAAATTACGAAATAGTATTGATTGAACTTTTGTCTTTAGTTGATGATTTTGGTAAATCAAATAAATTGAATAATCAAAAGAATAACAGTACATTGAAAAAGACAAGCTGTATTTTTAAAGGTAATTTTTGTTTTATAGTATTAAAATAATTGAATGAATATTAATTTTACATTTTAAATTTTTTAGTTAATAGTAAAAAATCATCCAAAAAATTTAAAAAACTACAAATAAAAAATGGCAAGTAAAATAATTAATGTATTATTCAATTCAATTATGATTATTTAATTTATTAAAAAAAATTTTTAGATTCCGATTATAATAATAAAGAGACAATGCAACATCATGCTTATATCGATGGTATGTAAAATAATCTTATATTTATGAAATTATTTTTTATAACAAATAATAATTCAATTTTGTTTTATTTTACAAACAAAGACGAAGTATATAATAATCCAAATCTTCATTCAGAAGAACAAGACAAATTGGAAATTCCTGATGGTAAAGAATTTTTTTAGTTTAAATTTCATTTAATCTTAAAATTAAACTACTGAATTTTTTTTTTATAATTTTGTTTAGACATTTAAATTTCTTATTTATATTTTATTTATTATTTTTGAATTATTTAAACACTAAGATTAGAGTAGTAAGATGACTTACAAAGTTTCTTAGTCTGTAATTTAAATAGTTCATTTTATATTAATAAAATAGTTTATTAATTTTATTTATTATAAAGCATTATATGTAATACTGTAAACATAAATTATTTAAAGTTAATTCTGGTTAGTAAATAAAATAATTATTCATCAATATCAAAATTTTATGGATGAGAGATTGAGACACAAAATAGTTTATAAAGATTACAATTTTTTTTTCAGGAGGCAAATACAAAATATTATAATAAATTTAATAAATTCGATGCTACATTGCTACGTAATATATAAAAATATTAATACACAATGAATATTTTTAATTATTACAGAAAGTTTAATCAAGCTAATCAAACAAAGTACAAAATCTAGAATTAACTATAATATTGAATTTCTTCTCATATTAACCTTCTTGAACCTACTGTCATCCTTTTTTTATATCTTTTGGTCTCTTTCTCTCTAGAAATATAGATAAAACTTCGTAACTTATCTTCTAGATCTGTAGATCGTTTTGATTGACTTCCTTTTGCTGTTCTTTTGTTCTCTTTACATATCATTATGGTACTAGCGTACTACCTCCATGTTATGATAAAATATTAGGGATGAAAGTAAAAGGGAATTCTAATCTAAACCAAACTGCAGATAGGAAATACTCAACTATCTGACCGGTCTTTCCTTGCCTAATATGAAGAAGACCTCATATACAGTATAAGGAAGAGAAGAGGAAGTTTAAAGGAATTTAAAAAGAAACTAAACCAGCCAGATAGGAGATATTCAACTATCGACTGGTCTTTCCTTAGGAAGACCTCATATATAGTATAAGGAAAGATAAGAAAGAGTTTAAAGGGGTAGTTTATTATTAAGAGGGTTATAAAGAGAAAATAAAATTATAGAGAGAAAAGAGTTCCAGTGAATTTATTTTTTTTTAAAAAAAATGGTAGGTATTTATAATTTTTACCTTTTGTAAAATTTACAAAGGATGTGTCATGAGATTTTATGAGTCACAGTTTATAATCTTAAGTGATATTAATACTAGGATCAATTCAAGCAATAGGATGATTGAGTAATGGGGAAAAAAGTTTTAAAAAATCAATTAAATAATAAACTATTAAAAGCCACAATACAATTGACGATACTTATGGTAATGCTACGGGCAAACTATTTTTCAAAATCTGAAACATTTCGGCCTAATGAACTTCCTATTAATCAATACTTTTGTAGATCAAATTGGTAAATTGCATATTAATTATATATAGTTTGTGCAAAAAGTAATGAAAATTATATTTTTATTAATTATTCAATAATTAAAAATCAGAAATATGTAAAAAATTAAAGAAATGTTCTTCATTATACTATTAAAATATTGTTCAAATTATTTAGTAATTAATCTTATTGCCATTATGTTCAATTATCTGTTCTAATCTCATCAGCATACTATGAATTAAATTAAAGATTTTAGGTTCAATTTTATCCCACTCTTGTTGAATTGTTTCGCAAAAAATTTCAACAGTAACTGATTTTTTTTCAGCTACTAGTTTGTTAACACCCTTTCAACCTGCCTCTTCAAAATGGACCATAAATTTTTGATTGGATTGAGGTTGGGGCTGTTTGATGACCAATCCAGCATGTTTGGACAATGATCTGTGAGAAGTTTTTTGGTTTCTTTAGCTGAATGTTTTGGGTCGTTGTCCTGCTGGAAGACCCAGCCCCTTCTCATGATAGAATCAGCATTTTCAAAGAGATTTTCATTTGAGATTTCGCGATAGAATGCACCATCCATAATGCCAGTAAACATGAGAAAACCAATTCAACCTTTTATTGAAAAGGCGCCCCACACATGAACCTTATATGGATGCTTAACCATAGGTTTTTGAGGAGGTTTTGTTCCAGCTTTGTAGAATACTTTTTGAGTATTTCTAAACATCTGAATAGTGGTTTCATCAGAGAAAATAACCTTATCCCAGTTTTGTCTTCTGTATTTCATAGCAAATTCAATACGTTTTTGCTTGTGTTTATCTGTAAGAAGAGGGATAGATTTGGGAACTGTACTAATATAATTAAGGTTGTGAAGCTCATAAAGTACTGTACGTTTAGCTATGTCAAGGTTTGGGTATTTAACATTTAACAGATTAGCAAGTTCAGGAGTTGTAGAGAATTTGTTTTTGGAAATGCGCTGACCAAGATAACGGCGTTTTTTAGGAGAAAGTTTCTTTGGCCTGCCAGTTCGAGGTAAGGGGTCTAAAGTGATATTGTTTTTGAGTTTTTTGACATATTTATAAACAGTAGAGAGCGGAATAGAAGTTAGTTCGTGTAGAGTGTGAGCATCATGGACGCCATTTTCCCACAGAGAGGTTATTAAAGTATGGCGTTGTTTTAGTGCGACATGGGCCATTTTGTACCATGTGTAACCCTTGGCAAAATGTAAGCAAAACAAAAACAGTGCTGATCATCATAAATAAACGCGTTTACTGTGTAATTTTTTCGTAAGTTAAATATTGCAGAAAATTTTAAAAATTTTTCATATTAAATTATTTTCTCATTACTTTTTGCGCGAACTGTAAATAACATTAAAGAATAAATAGAATAAATAATTTATTATAATGAATGTTTATATTAGCTGATGAGCAGTTATTAAAATCTTTCATTTCGCATTAAAGTTGTTTGCATCATTTACATATACTATACATTTTTATACACAATTCTCATTTCAATTAACAACAAATTTGATTTAGTTAACTTTTTTATTTGTTGTCACAAATATTTTGCTCCATAAATAAAGTTATGGATTGACGGAGGTGTTAAGTATAATTAGAAAATTTAAGATCTCAGAATATTTATTATTTTCTACGACAAATTTTGTGTACCATAAAATCAATAAATTTAGAAATTTTAAGAAGTTGCGTGGCTCAGGTAGACGATGAACAATATGGTCATTTGATAAGTCGTCCCAGAAGAAAAATTGTTCAAAATATTATATAGTCAGAAATAGAAAGCAAGAGTTTTTTAGTCTTAGTAATAACCTCAGAGTCCTGATTCCAGTAGTAAATTTCTAACTTTTTAATCCGTTAATGAATTCATGCATCGTTTATTTGCATATATCGCATTTTCTGTTCTGTTATCACCCTGGAACTGATTAAATTTTATAATTAAATAATCAAAGTAATAAAATAAAGTGATTATTTAACTATTCATTAACTGCGGCTATATCGATTTACTGTTTAGAAATGTTTCGTGTCTACCATAATCAGGTAATTGCGAATTATCATAGTGTAAAAATCATGTTTGATTTCGGTTGACAGGAAAGGAGAGGAATATTTTTACACTAAAGAGTTCTCTTCAGAAATTTCTTAGTTTTATTAGAGAATTCCCTTATTTTCCTATATTAGACGACGATAAATTAATTTGTTCAAATAAAAAAAAATGACTTATATGGTATTTTTAAGCTAACATTTAATACAGATTAAAATTGATGCTTCTTCAAACAACTCAGATAAAACTCAAACGTTAAATCCCTCTCATAAATCCAATAAACTATCGCTGTGGAAACCGTTGGAAATTTTTGCTGCAGGAATATTCATTATATATGTTGTAAAAGGTAAAAAGCAATTAATAATTGGTGCGATAGTATTGTTCATGTCTATAAATATCTTGATGATTAGTACAATCTGAAAGTCAGGAACTAGACTGTGAACGAACCTCTAAATCTGATTAACAGACTTGTTTAATTTGGAAATTGCTACGTACTTTTATAACTTTACCTTCTGTATGGTTAGAACTCAAATTCACAGTCTATATTTATGTGTGATCGTCTAAGACTTTTTTTTGGTAAACCTTTTTTTTAGAAAAGAACTGCGGTGGAAACAAACGTGCACTTTTATCAAAAATATTATACAGTATATTTATAGAAAATAATTGTTGAACTTGGTAATACAGCATTAAAACGGAAATATAATTAAATATTGTTAGTGTATATACAGTAGTTAGTAAAAATTATCGCATAATAAATAATCCGTGAATTCTCATGCTGTGTGCCACAGTATATACTGTACGATAATCTTCACGTTTTCGAAAAAAGAATAAACAAATTCTAATAGTTTACCAAAGATAGTTATGATTATTAATGTAAAACTAAAGTAATATACGAAATTTTCACAATAACTTTTACTCAACAGAATATATTTTCAAGCTTTTATAAATATATGGCACTAATAATCTATAAATAGTGATGACCATACAAACAAAAAGCTAGCCAAACGTCTAAATTCGTCAGCTCTTCTTTTCTTTTAGAATTACGTCGGAGACCCCAATTATTTTGAAATTTATAACTAAGTTTAATCAGATTTTTAGCCGGTTAAAAAATTTTTATACCGGTTTTGTCCGTATTTAATTAAATCATTTTAATCTTTATTAGCGTTCGATTAGTCTATTCGGTTGCGATTTTTCGATGGTTATTAAAACCGGTTTGTAATATAAAATGTTTCCAAAGAAAGATCTGCTCAGCCACATTATTTTTTAATATTAGTATTTTTGGTGCAAATCAGTAATAAATTGTCTATATTTAGTTATGTCAACTAACAATTATGGTATTTGATAATTATCATCGTCCAAAAATAGATTCTCGATTTGTCAATCAATTGGTGTATAGAATAACGAAAATAACGATATATAATACGAAAAGTATATAAATGAAAAGTTTGAGCTTTAAAAATCAGAAAAATAAAGTGTCTTTTTTACAGATATAATAAAAAAATTAATAAATACTAGAAGCAATTATATTTAAAATGAAAATAAAAAAACATCTCGCAATTTATCTAACATTTTTTTTGTTATTACTTAATAATTGGACTTATGCTTTTATAAACAAACGATCTTCTCATACACTTGCAAATACATATTATGTCAAGCTTTCTTTATCCCCTTTCACCTCATCTTTTGATCATATTGAAACTCAACACTCTAATTTTCATAAAGAATTAAAAAATCGTGGAATCGATGCTAAAATTGGGCATACTTTTAAACGATACGCTAACGGAATTACTATTGAAACTGACGAACGACATTTAAAGAGAATTGCTGAAATTGAACATGTTGAAAGTATTGAACCTGTGGTAGGTGTCTGAATGATTATTAACTAAAAATGACTATCCACAGTTATTAGTTCATTAATAAATAAATGTTTTTTCTTTTATGAATATAGAGATTATATAAACGATTTAAACCTAAACCGGTTAAGATTGATAAACAGAAATTAATTAAACGTACTAATTCTGGAGAAATTCTAGTCGCACCTAATAATGATATTAATTCTGTTCATGAAATTACTGGTGTGAAAAAAGTTCACGAAAAATTAGGTCTCACAGGAAAAGGTGTTAAAGTTGGAATTATTGATTCAGGTATATATAATAAATACTATAAATTATAGTATCTCACTACTCTTGATTAAATTAAAAATTTTCAATTTATCGTTTTTATTATCAGGTATTGACTATAGACATCCTGCCCTTGGAGGATGTTATGGACCAGGTTGTAGAGTAGCATACGGGTATAATTTTCTTAACGAAACTAATGATCCATTCGATGATTGCGATGGACATGGAACTCATGTAGCAGCGATAATTGGAGGTCTTGATCTTGAAACAGGATTTGAAGGCGTAGCACCAAATGTTATCTTTGGAGCATATAAAATGCTTTCTTGTGAAAATAATAGTGCTGCTGATGCTTATAATGAGGGAAATAGTGACTTTAGAACGGATGAGATTACATATATGAGAGCGTTTGAGAAAGCTGTTGATGATGGCATGGAAATTATCAACATATCTGCTGTAAGTTTGAGTAAATTTTCTGTAAAATAATAATAATAATAATAATAAAATAATTAAATAATATTTATAGGGTGGCCCTGGAACTGCTAGATCGCCAGCATCGCTAATGATGGATGAATTAGCTAAACATAAAGGAATAATATTTACTGCATCATCAGGTAATAATGGAGATGATGATGGTATATTAACAAACTTGAATCCTGCAGTCACGAAAAATGCTATTAGTGTGGGTTCATTTGATACAAATAAATTTTTAAGTTTTAAAGCTTTTGATACAAGTAATCCAAATTTTGTTCTTGGTAAAAATTATTTTTTTTTTCCTTATTAACTGAGTAAAATTAAAAATTATAACTAATTTATAATTTCATTATTTGAATAGATTACTTGAATAAAGATGCAGTAGCACTTCCTTACAAAAAAGCTAAAGCTAAAGTTATTAAATGTAATGTAAATGATTACAAAGAATCTGAAAACAAAATACCTATCATTGACACTAGGGATACAACATCATTAGCATGTTTAAAGTAAGTTAATCATCTATCGAAAAAAAAATTCATTTTGTAAATTAAAATTATCTTACACCTACCCTTTCTTTAAAAACAAAATATTTTTTAAATTAATATATAGATTATTAAAAGAACCACTAAAAGCAATAATAATTCTACGTGAAATTGATCCAGTCATTCCGGGAGCTATTATTACTTCAAAACAAGGTGATATTTTGATTAAATATCTCGAAGAACATCCAAATTTAGAATTAGATTTTTCTGATAAGTATGGATATATGAAAGAACATCCTTATGCCGTGACCCCTTCTTCATTCTCAAGTTGGGGTTTATCTGAAGAATTTGATATCAAAGTAAGTTATAAAATGGAACCTTTATATTAGAAAATATTCATAATTTTAATTAATTAATTAATTAATTTAATAGCCTGATATTTGCGCACCTGGAGGAATTATTTTTTCAGCTTATCCAATTAACAAATCACCTTATCAACTATTATCTGGAACAAGCATGGCTTCACCTTATATGGCCGGTGTAGCAGCATTATATATTGAAGTATTTGGAAAACAAGAATCTTTTGAACAATTAAGAACTGCATTTATGAATTATGCCATCCCTCTTAAAGATCGAAATAAATTATTATCTTCAGTACTTCATCAAGGTTCAGGATTTGTCAACTTCTATGATACATTAAAGGCAACTAGCTTTGTATATCCACCAAAAATTAATTTGAATGATACTGTTCATTTTAACAAGTACCATACATTAAATATTTATAATATTGGAAGGAAAGAGATGAAATATAAATTATCACATTTACCAGCTCCAAGTGTTAATGGACATAACAAAACTTTAGTCAGAAATTATTATCAGTTGGAATATCTAACAAACAATTATGCCAGTGTTAAATTTGAAAAGGATTTAATTANA
>QKYT01000559.1:15581-60443 GCA_003550305.1 Glomus cerebriforme | reverse complement strand
ANNTTTCACCCCACCAAAAAATTTATCTAAAGATGAACATTGGTTCTATAGTGGATGGTTGAAAGTAACTCCTTTAGATAAGAAAATGCCTGTAATGAGTGTTCCTTATGGTAAATATTTTTAAATACAGTATTAAATTTAATTTTGTATAATATTCAAAATTATTAATTATTCTAATAATAATTTTTTTATATCATAGCTGGATTAGCTGATGACGCAAGGAGGCTTCCAATATTTCAAACACCAGAATTCCCTCAATTAGTCAATATAACTACAAATAAGAACAAGGTTGCAACATTCACATTTAATAATACAGAACTTAAAACATCCGATGAATCGACTATATCGATTGTAGATTTAAGACTTGCAACTCCAACGAATGCAATATTTACTGAAGTTCTGAATTATAATTACAAAGTTTTAGGTGTAATTAAAACTTTTTATAATTTTCCTGCCCAAAAATTAACTAGCTTAAAAATTGAGTGGGATGGTTTAATTTATAACCCAAATGACAAAAATGATAAAGGTATAATTGCACCTAATGGAGAATACTTTCTTAGAATTAAAGCGTTAAAATTATTCGGTGATGTTAATAATGAAAATGATTATGAGGTTTGGATTAGTCCTAAATTTAGAGTTAAAAATAGTACATAAATGACATTTTTTTTTTAATTAGAAAATTCATTAAATTTAGAAACATTTTAATTTTATCAAGTCAAAAATTTTAATTTCATTTTTAAATTATAGATTAATATTAGAGAGTATTTTTAGAAATTTATTTATTTAAAAGCAGTAATAATAAAATACAGTATTAGGGCATAATAATATTTTTTTAAAAAAAGTTTTTATATCAAATATTATTTTCTTTTGTAATGTTAAATCCTTCCATAAGACAGCATGAATAATTTTTTGCTTATAATATATCAAGATTATATCTTTTTTAATAGGTGTAAAATGTTTGATTATTTAAGCAAACAATTAATGAAAATTTTTTATAGCATTATTATTAAAAAAATAGATATGATTTTAAAATGATATTCTAAATGATATTTTTTATATTCAATTAATCATAATCACTATTTTCAATAGGATTTTCATCGCTCAATTCATCGTCAGTGATATCTTCTTGATTTTCGCTTGTTTTGGCATTTTCTCGAAGACGAAATATGGTATCTGAATTAACATGACTCGTTTGATTTTGTGTCGTATTAGTTTGTGCTAGGGCGTTCATCCTTTGATGATAATATGAGATATATGATCTAATCATGGCAATTGATACAAAAATCCACCACAATAAAAAAACAGCCACAATAGTATCCAACGCTGATTTTGGTGAGAACGTTTCGGAATGATGATCTTGTTGATCAATGACATCACGTGCTTTCTGCTGTATTGATGAAACTATCTCTTCCTGCACGAAATTCATATCTCCAGGTAAGGACACAACCTTCCCAAGGATTGGATCTGTCTCTTGAGCATATTTCTCTTGTATACCATCCTTAGCATGTTTAAATTCGTCGGTGTGTATGTTGTATTCATGATGTATAGCTACCGGGTGATTAAGTCTATCATCGTCAATGTTTCCTGTGGAGCTGTAAATAAATTTTAATCCTAATCTTCTCAATTTTGAAACCACCCTATCCCATATAGCGGTTGGTATGATGTAACTGGGTGGGGGAGGAAATTCAAGACGCATATGGTGTATATTATGAACCACGATAAAAAGTGTTTGATCTTGAGAATTTTTTTTGGGAGTTGTGCTACTTGACTGGGATGTGGTCGTCGTTGGCTCTTCCATTTATATAGTATGTTTATAATTGTTATAAAGATACGAGTATTTGATTCTAAATTTTTTTAATGATATTATAAGTAGTTAATAAAGAAAAAGGTTGTAATAGTCTATTATATAGAATAAGTTGGGTGGCTTAGTTTATATCTTTAATAAATTTGTCATCATACTATAATTACTATATCGTTCCGTTAATTAAAAAAATAATTAATCAAACGAGGCTTAACAAATATAAATAATTATCATGTGTAAAATTTTTAAAATTAAAACACCCGACGTCATATAGTAATTGAATCTTAAAAAGTTATACGCGTCACGTTTTCACTAAGATGTGTCTTACTACGATTTGTCGATCTCAGCCACATTAAATTTATATGCGATAATATTGTGCATGTAGACAATTTTTCAGTGTAAAAATTTTTTCTTTTAAAAAATATAAATATGGCGACATCAGCGACATCTCCGACATCACCAAATTCACAAGAACAATCAACTTCTGCTTCTATGCATGTGACACCTCATATAACACTTACTTTACCACGCAAAGGTCGAGCGAAACAATTATTAAAAGAATTTTATGGATTACCTGATGGAAAAAAAGCAGATCCTTTAGACATTGGTTTGTAATTTAAAGTATATTAAAATCAATTATTTATTTAATTATGATTGTTATTATTATTTTTTTTATCGGCATTAACGCTTTTCGTTTAAAATAGATTTTTCTGCTTTTGAAGCTAACAAGTATATTGATAATATGCTTGCTGAAAAACATCTTAGCGAATTGATGCAAAGAGATAATGATTTAAGTACAGGTAAGAATTATTATTATCATACTTTTAGTTTATAATTGTAGTATTATATTGATAATATCAAAAATATATATGTATATATATATATATTCTAGAAATTCGCCAACTCGATGGAGACATGAAAACTTTGGTTTATGAAAATTATAGTAAATTTATAAGTGCTACCGATACCATTAGAAAGGTAACAAAATTTTATATTTTTAATCAAGTTAATTATAAAAGATTTTAAGTTTTTACAATCTTATTTATATAGATGAAAAGCAACGTAGAAAATATGGAATCAGAAATGGATCAACTCTCTCAAAGTATTAATAATATATCAAATGTTACATCTTCAGTAAATTCCGCTTTAGGTCTAAAACGGGATAAAATTCGCCAATTAACTGGAGTTCATGATTTACTAAAAAAGGTATTTAGACGATGAACAATTCTATAATTTTTAATTTAAAAATATTTTTTTAATTAAATTTTATTATTTGACGTGCCCAAAAAGATTCAATTCATATTTGAATTACCAACAAGGTTAAAACATTGTTTGGATCAAGAATCTTATGCTCAAGCTGTTAGATATTATGCAAAAACTTCAAAACTTTTGGAACATTATAGAAGTTTATCAGTATTTAGTTCTATTGAAATGGAATGCAAAGAAATCATGGATAAAGTTACGAAAAGAATTCGAGAGAATATGACAAATAAAAACGTACGCAAACCACTTTTTATTTTACTATTTAAAACTTTCTTATTTTTATATTTTAACTCGTTTTTTTATAGGCAACTGGATCAGAGATAACGGATTGTATGACATTATTAATTATTTTAAAAGAACCTCCACAGCAACTTGCCAAAGAATATTTGGAACTGTAAATTCACTTCAAAATTTTTTCGTTTTTTTTTTTTGAACCAAACTATTATACTGATCTTTACTAAATATTTTCATTAATATTTTTAGCCAAAAAAATTTCCTTACGAATTTATTGAATACAACAATAGAAGAGATGTCATCATTATCATTAGAATCGTCTCAAGATAACCAACTTAAAAGTGACAATTCAGATCATAAAAAAGAACCATCATCACCAATTTCTTCAAAAAAAAGAGCAAAAAATAAACTATCATTCTTGAATCAAAAATTTTTGAAGGAATTAAATAAATTTGTTGAATCTTTTAATGGGTTTTTCTTAACACCACCAAGAGAAATTCGTGAGGCTAAATCTCCCGGGAAAGCTCCTGTAAAATCTCCTGGAAAATCTCCTAGAAGTGCTGGGAGTGATATTTTGAGAGTTGTTACCGCTAATATGGATAGTGATGTATGTAACAACAATTTTATTATGATTAAATAGTATTATAAAATTTGTACTTAATTTTATTATTTAATTTAGGCTCGAGATATTACTCGTCAAGATTTCTTAGAATTCGTTGACGTCATTGCAAAAGAATATTTTAATATTGTGGATAGTTTATTGGAGTTTCCCGTAATATAATTTTATAATATAAATTTGTTTATAATTTTATTTTGATTAAACTCATTTCTCATGAAATTTTACTTTTATATTTAGGAAAAAATTACAAACCTTAATCCATCAACGCATTTACAATTATTGAATGATCTTTATTATGCTACTTTATCTTGCAATAGCCTTTGTACAGTCGCAAAGTTTGAAGATCGTGTTAATGAAGTAATTGCTGCTTGGGAAATTAAATTTGCTAAAAGTTTATTTGGAATTGCCGAAAAGAAATTGATGGGTAGGTTCAATTTAAACGTATTGAAATTTCATATATTATAAATAATTTATATTTTCATATTTATATTAGAAAAATTTACAAAGTATGCTGAAAAGGTTCTTAAGAAAGATTCAGAAACGTCACCAATCCCTCAGATTCAAGATTTACAATCTTTTATATTAGATATGGAAACCACATTTGCCGATTATTTGACAGGAGATTGCTTGAGATTGTTAGAGGTTTGTAATTACACGCAAATTTACGTGTATGAATATATTGAAACAATAAATTATTTCGTATTTTATTTAACAGGAATGTATAAAGTCTGAAACCCCAATGATACAAAAAAAAGGTGGAATTGATCGTCTCTTGAAAAGATTTCAAACACAATTTAAAGAATTTTGGCATTCAATAGCACAGTCATCAAGTGTGAGTTATTTACGTTATTACATAAATTGTTGTTTTTTTTAAAAAAAAAGTCTCATTTAATATTATTATCTCAGAATTATGTAGCATCAGTTCATCCAATTCCTATAACACAAAATCCTACACAATCACCACCACCACCAATTATTGCATTAATGATGTCCCGCATTTTATTGGATTTTGGAGAAATTATCGTAATACAAGTTTATATGACATTTTCTAATATATTATATAATCAACGAAATAATTATAAGCATGGACTTGGTGTTGAAATTTATAATGGACTTGGTGAAAGACACACTATTGCAAAAGAATTAGCTCATGATGTTAGAGAGATTGTTGGAATTTGTAAAGATATTGCTCAGGTAATTATTTTATGCTTATTCTAGATTTTATATGAACAATTAAAATTAATATTTTTCATTTTATTTTGATTATTTAGAGAGTATTGGAAAGATACGTTGAGGTTAAAGGAAATCAAATTTCATCAAAAATAATAAATATTTATATTCCGAATTCTATACAAAAACAAGACGAAAAGATGGATAAATCATCGGTTCCTGAAAAGGTCACGCCAATTTGGAGTGAGATTATAACCGATTTGGTATATATTGAAAAAGAGGTTGTAATGTTATATGGCGGCCCGGCTGAAGAAGAAGGAAATAAAGAAGCTGAAAATCTTGTTGGTATGATATGATGACATTAATCAAAATACATTTAATTTGGTTTGTAGTGTTTATTTTTCATTTATAATAATATTTTTATATATCATTATTGTTTTTAAGAAAAAAGATTAAATCCGTTCTTACAGCCTGGTACAAGTTCAAATGCTGGTGGCGGTGATAAATCGCTTTTATCTCCAGGAACAGCATTAGTTAAATCACCATATGCACATTCAAATTCATCTTATTCTTCAATTAGTTCTACAAGATCTAGAACTTCGCCGAATCCTTTTACAAGTTCAGTACAGTTAACTTCACATATTGATAAATTATTTAGTGATAGAATTGAAATATATGGTATTGTTGAAATGAGTGTTGTTGGTATAATGATGGGAATTATAAAAATTTTATTAAAGGTGAGTATTGATAAATTCTTGTTATTTATTGGTTATAGTTGAGTATAGAGATTATAATATATTTTCCGTTTTTTTTTTTCAAGACGTGGATCGAAATGATTAGATTAAATACTTTGACGAATAGATCATTTCAACAACTTCAAGTTGATTCGGAATATATGAGAATTAAATTATGGAGATTTATTGAGGATGAAAGGTAATTGCTATTTTTATAAATTTATTTTTAATAGAATTAATAGAATTATAATTTGTTAAAAATTTATCTAGGATGATGAATACAATGTTACAAGAATTAGCGTCAAGCGCATTTAAAAGATGTGCTGAAGATCCTTTGCCATTAGTTTATGCCGTAAGTACCATTATTTATATTAAAGTACTTATTTTTATTATTAAAATATTAAAATTATTTTATCTTTTTATCAGGATATTGAAATGATTGTCACTGGATCAGTTTCATATTAAAATTAAATTTTTCTTAGAAATCTTGATTGCAACTTAATTTAATAATAACGATAATGAAGATGAGATAGATCATTTATTTTATATTAATAATAAGAGTTAATATTAAAATGTGTTATATATGTTTTTTTTTTATTTTATTTTATTTATGCTAAAACAATATACAAAGTATAAAATGACAAAGGATGCTTATAATAATTTAATAATATTCTTCTTCGTCATACTTTCTAGTTCTAAATTTCTTAATAACGCCTAATTTCATATATTTTTTGATTAATTCCATATTTTCATTCACTTCTAAATCAATGTTTTCCCTATAGTCCGTAACAATAATTAACGAAATCAATTTTTGTGGTATACGTTTTTTCCAATTGATAAAAAATTCCTCTAATTTTTCACAAAGTATTCCTAATGTACCAAAAGAACAATAATCTATTTCTAATTCATAAAATTTTTTTGGAGAATATTTTGCCAATGTATCCAAAAATTCTTTGCTATCTAAATCTTCAATACCATTTTGAACTTTAATATTTTCTAAATATTGACAACTATTTAAAATCAATTTTAATGTTTCTAATTCATTCTTCATAAATGTAATAGATAAAGTTTTAAGATTTGGACAAAATTTAGCTATAGCTAAATTTAATGAATAATCATGATCATAATCTACACAAAATTCTATTAAATTTTTTCCATTTGTTTCCAAAAATTTAATTAACATATCGATTCTTGAAATTACGAATAAAAATTTTAAAACTCTCATTTGTGAAAAAATAGCATATTGTAATTGATCGAAATCATTAAAAGAGTCTTCACATTCCAATGATAAAATAAGTTCTTGTAAATTTATGAATATAGATATAAATGATAATGGCACATAATAAGCTTCTATTTTTAATTTTGTCAATGTTAAAGAAAATTTAGTTAATGATGAGGAGATCATTATTTCTGTTATCTCATCTTTATTATCATAATATCTTAAAGTTACACTTTTTAAATTATTTTGTAAAGAAATTAAATCTGTTAACCCATCTGATATAAAATTTTCAAATTTTATAGTTAATGATTGTATATTATGACATGTTTGAGATATTTGATAAAAAAATTCAGAATAAATATCTGAACTACAATTCAATTCGATAAGATCTACTAAACAATTTTTTGCTTCAGGCAAATGAGTAAACATAATATTTTGAACTTTTTTTGAATATCCTGAATAATAATCCAAAGATTTTAATGATGATATTTGTTTCATAAACATTTTTAATATTTCTTGTGATAACAAATATTTATTATAACTAAGACTTCTTAAAGCAATAGATTGTTGTTGTTTTTCAAGAATATGTTGAATCATTTGATCAATTCCGTGAATTGAAAGAACCTTGCAAAATGATGCATAATTAAACAATGGAGGTTTATGAGTTGGATTGACAATAAAAATTCCATTTTTATATAAAAGATCTTTTGATTCATTAGGAAGACAGGTAATTAAAGTTCTAATAATTGCTAATGGTACATGTGTTCTGTATGGCTCATAATGTATTCTATATTGAAAATTCCAAACATTCCTCCATAAAATTCTAACGGCAATTTCACAATAAAGACGATTCACTAATAAACATGAATGTAATGTAATTTTATCATCTTCTAAATATTCAAATATTTCATTAAGACAATCAGTAAGAAGTTGACGAGGCATTGTATTTTATTTTAATTGGAATTTNAAAAAAAAAAAAATTCCACACGTCTACCATTAAAATTTATTTCTGGTTTAAGGCACCATTTAAAAATTGTGTTACGAAAATCCTGTATATCAAATTTAATAGGTCCATCCACGTTACATGAAATTTGCAAAATTGGAAATTTTTGATTGTCCCAATCTTAGGGGGAAAAAAGTAGTATTTAAAATAATTTATATAATTTTGGCTGGAATTATAACTATATTTCTACGTTATACATTGTTATTTATATTCGTACTATTATTATTGTAAATAATCAAATGTGTAATTAAAAAATATTAGTACTTCATTTGCTTCAAAATAATAATCGTTACTCCATCACTGTTTAATTTAATTATGAATATAAAATAAAATAATATCAAAAATTATACAACTATTAATATTTTTTATTTCTAAATTTCTTAACGTCTATTTTTTTTTTTAATTAGTTCTTTATATTTAACTTCTAATGTTCCTTAAAAATGAAGTTTTTGTGATATATGATTTTTCCAAGAAAAAATTCTATAGCGTAGGACGATAAAATTTATAAGATCATCACAAATTGCGTTAACCAAATATGTAAAACAAATAAAAAATTCGTAACCCGGTTTCACCATTTATTTTTTGTTCACTTTTTTTAAAAAAAAAAAAATATTTTAAATATGGCTCATAAACTTCCTGCTGATTGTCTTAATGAAATATTTGAATATTTGGAAGATGATAAAGTTACTTTACGTTCATGTTTATTGGTGAATCGTTTTTATTGTGAAATTGCTGTTAGGATTTTATGGAGGAATGTTTGGAATTGTCATTATAGTATACATTATGAACCATACCGAACTTATGTATCGTTATCAATTATTAGTACTTTAATTGCTTGTCTTCCTAATGAATCAAAAAATCTTTTACATAACAATGGAATTTTTATTGACACTCCAACTAATAAACCTCCATTGTTTAATTATGCATCATATTGCAAGGTTCTTTCAATTCATGGAATTGATCAAATGATTCAACATATTCTTGAAAAACAACAACAATCTATTTCTTTAAGAAGTCTTAATTATAATAAATATTTGTTAACACAAGAAATATTAAAAATGTTTATGAAACAAATATCATCATTAAAATCTTTGGATTATTATTCAGGATTTTCAAAAAAAGTTCAAAATATCATGTTTACTTATTCTCCTGAATCAAAAAATTGTTTAATGGATCTTAAAGAATTAAAATGTAGTTCAAATATTTATTCTGAATTTTTTTATCAAATATCACAAACATGTCATAATATACAATCATTAACTATAAAATTGGGAGATATTTCAAGTGGTTTAACAGATTTAATTTCTTTACAAAATAATATAAAAAGTGTAACATTAATATATTGTGATAAAGATGAAACGGAAGGTATAATTTCGTCATTAGCTAAATTTTCTTTAACAATAACAAAATTAAAAGTAGTAGAATATTATATTCCTTCATCATTTATTTCAATGTTCAAAAATTTACAAGTACTTATTTTATCATTTGATTTTAGAAGTTCTTTTTTTGATTTTAATCAATTACAACATGTTAATTTTCCATATTTAAAGATTTTAAAATTTTTATATACATTTCCAAAAGTTGAAACGTTAATTAAATTTTTGGAAATCAATGGAAAAAATTTAATAGAATTTTGTGTAGGTGATGATGATGTTTTATTAAATTCAGCTATAGCTAAATTTTGTCCAAACCTTAAATCTTTATGCACCATTTTTACAGATATTGAATTAGAAACGGTAAAAATGATTTTAAATAATTGTCAATATTTAGAAAATTTAAGAGTTTGGTGTGGTGATGAGGATGGATTTTTAAATGAGAAAGAATTTTTAGATATTCTAGTAAAATATTCACCAAAGAATTTTTATAAATTAGAAATATATAATTGTTGTTCATCAAAAATACTTCCAGAAGAATTAGAAGAATTTTTTATAGGTTGGAAAAATCGTATGCCACAAAAATCATTTTCATTAACCATTTATAAAGATTTTGATGATGAAGTTAGTTTAGAAGTAAATGTAAAAAATATGGAAATAATTGAAAAATATAAGAAAATGGGGGTTATTAAGAAATTTATGACACGAAAGCATAATTATTATGAAGATTAATGTGCAAGTTTTTTTTCTCAACTTAATTACTGTGCGTACTGTATATATAAATAAAATTAAATAATTATTTTCATATAATTTTAATTTTTAAACTCATTCATATCAGCAAAAAAAAAAAATGAATATATTCCAGAAATCTATACCATTTCATTATGAGTAAACTGAGTATTATTAATAGAAATTTCGCGTAGGATGCATATCATCTATTTCTTCTCTTGTCTATTAATTTTTCTTCTTGCTTAGTATTCCCTGTCTTTATTTCTTTATTTTTATAATTTGTATTTCACCTTTAATTTTTTTTTAATTGTTAAATATTCAAATATTTATATCATAGAGTTCATTAAATTTGTCAATATGCTTGCATGAATATATAAAATTCATATTAATAATTACATTTAAAAAAATAATAAATCAAATAATTAAAAAACTTTAAATACGAGCTTTTCAGTGTTTAATAATATTTGAAAAAACACTAAAAACACTTTTAATAAAAAATGCATGAAATTTTCTAAGTAAAATTATGTTTCCGATGTTGTAGCTCAAACGTAACCATGTCCCAAATCCGACTTGGGATGTCTAAAATCAAACTTGGGACTCCAAAATTTAATCATGTCCCAAACCAAGCTAGCCGGATGAAAGTGTTTAACATCCCAAACTACCATCTAAGACTGGGTAAGTTTGGGACATGTTCAAGATTCGGATATAAGATTACAGGCTACGACACTATTATTATTGTTCAAAATATACATGATACTCACATGATATGAAAAATTTAATTATTAAAGGAATTTTTAAAGAAATGATAAGAAAATTTATGTTTAATTAAGAATTCTTGTATATTAAGAATATGCCCCCAAATTAACAATGTTCTTTTGTATGAATGAAATTTTCCAATAATCCTTTATTAAGATCATCGAGATGAAGGCACAGTATACAAAAGGAAATTAATCAAGCTACAGGTTAAAGTATTCAGTAACATTTCATAAATAGGCACAAAGCTTTTTGAAATACTGCGAAGAATAATATCGTACTAAAACACTGATCTGAGATTGTTAAATAATAAAGTTATGCTTTTTAAAATTATAAATATTAAATCCAAGATTTTGTTACTAAAAATTAAAAAAGTATTTAGCAGTAGGAGTAGCATGGAGATGCATATTTCTACACTACCGTTAGAAATAGTCTCAGAAGTAGCAGGAGGAGAGGAGGAGAGCATCAAAAAACAACATTGATGTTATAAAAAAATGTTATAAAAAATAATAACAAATTGTAATTAGGGTCGGCACGTGTTTTAAAACAAGATGTTTTAAAACAATTTAAATCAGTTTTTTATTGTTTTAAAACTTTTTTTTTTTGTATATTTAAGCTTGTAATACAGTATATAAACCATTATGACAATCATATGAAATGACAAATGACATTTGACATTGATGACATGTCACATTGTCACATGTCATTATGTCATTATGTCATTTCAAAGAGTAATTGTCATTTAAGTCGCATGAGTCAGTATTATCTACCAATGACAAGAATGACAAATGTAAAAAAAAAATTACTCAGATAAATTAAATTGTTATTTCTTTTTTTGTGATCCAATTAGGGTATAGTTTGATAATTATCATGATTTGTCACATAGTTAAAAGTAGCAAATTAGTAATCCATAAACTTATGATTTAAAAAGTAACTTCATTTCCTTTTAACTCATTAAAAAAAAAATGGCTCAACTTCCTGCCGATTGTTTGAACGAAATTTTAGAATATTTAGAAGATGATATAATTAATTTACATTCATGTTTATTAGTTAACCATCTTTGGTGTAATATTTCAGTAAGAATTTTTTGGAGAAATGTTTGGAAATATAAAACTTCAAATTTCCGTACCTTAATTGCTTGTCTTCCAAATGAGTCAAAAGAAATTTTATATAATAATGGAATTATTATTTCAACTCCAACTTCAAAACCTCCAATGTTTAATTATGCAACTTTTTGTAAATTTCTATCAACTCGCCGAATAAGATCCAAACTTGAGTTGCTTCTTCTTAAGAATAAAAAGGAACAATCTATTACATTATTAAATGATTTCAGCAATTGTACCTTTATATTAACACAAGAAATAATTAAGCTCTTTTTTATTCAAAATGATTCTTTAAAAAAATTACAATTATATGAATATTATGGAATTGAATTTTATCCTGGAGCAGAAGTTTGTTTAAAAAATCTCTCAGAATTACATTGTATCTCTAGCTTTTCATCCGAATTTTTTTATCAACTATCTCAAATATGTCACAATATATCAACATTAAACATAATAACTGAACTATTTCTTTCAGAGGGATTAATAGATTTAATTTCTGCTCAAAGAAATTTAAAATCCTTTGGTATAGTATGTCGTAATAGAATAATAGTTTTAACTCCCTTAATAGAAAAACTTCCTAATACTTTAATCAAATTGAATTATTTAAATATTTATAATTTATATAATGAATTCTCATTATTATTTATCGCTAGATTAGTTAATTTACAAGAAGTTAACTTATACTTTTATATTGAAGAAGACTTTATAGATTTTGAAAAATTACAATATGCTATTTTACCAAATTTACAAATTTTAAAAATCAGACGTGCATATCCAAGATTGGAATTATTGATAAAATTTTTAGAAAATAATGGAAAAAATTTAAAAGAATGTTATATAGGTAATGAAATGGATTATAGTGATGATTCATTGAATTTAGCTATTGCTAAATTTTGTCCAAATCTTAGAAAATTATCCATTGGATTTAAAAATAGGGAATCAGAAACAATGAAAATGGTTTTAAATAGTTGTCAATATTTAGAAAGTATTAACATTTGGTGCGGAGGTGAATTTTTGAGTAAAAAAGAAGCATCGGAAATAATTGTAAAATATTCACATAAAAATTTTTATGAAATAATATTTAGTAGTCGAGTACAAGTA
The DNA here is from genome assembly GCA_003550305.1 of Glomus cerebriforme. Classification (NCBI taxonomy): domain Eukaryota; kingdom Fungi; phylum Glomeromycota; class Glomeromycetes; order Glomerales; family Glomeraceae; genus Glomus; species Glomus cerebriforme. The sequence goes on along the minus strand of QKYT01000559.1, from coordinate 47,341 downwards.
AAATCATTTTTAGAAGAATTAGAGTCCTTTTTTATAAGTTGGATGTGTCGTGAACCACGAAAATCTCTTTCTTTGATAATTGTTAATAATTATACAAATAATTTAGATGTAAATGATGAAAACATGAAAATAATTTTAAACAAATATACTGAATTAGGTGTTATTAAGAAATTTAAAGTTAAGGATTTCGATTATGATGAAGAATTTAATTGGTATAACAGAATGTATTAATTTTAGCAAATTTAATTATTTAATTAGTATAATGTTTTGTATGTAGGAAGGGAGTACCTAATTACAAGTTTAAAATTGAATTTTTTTAAAATGATAAGAAAATTGATATTTCTTAAAAAAATAAATGGTCTTTAAAAGTAAATATTAAAGTAAAAAAGAGGAAAAGAAAGGGGATTCACCAAAATTATCTCAAAATTTACTGTACTTGAGATTTTAGATGATAATGAATATTATGATATTACAATTGATGACCTTTATGTAAAAATATTTCGAGCTCATATGGTTATTTTAAATTATCGTTCTACTTATTTACGAAGAATTTTATCAACTAATAAAAAGAAAAATGATGGAAATTTAAATTACAAATATTTTACCAGAAATTTTTCAAATAATCTTAAAGTGACAAAGAATTAAAATATATTACTATTTTGTAAATTTATTTGTATAAATATTTTTTATTTTAGGTATATTTATGGAGGAAGGCTTTCTTCAGAGGGGTATAATACTTTGGATATCGTTAAAATCTTGGTTACCGACAGCGAACTTAATCTACAATAATTAGTTAGTTAATTAGTTATTTACAATCTTCTTTGATAAAGGATAATGCAAACTGGTTAGAACAGAATTTTAATCTGATATATCAACAAGATTTAAAAATGATTCTTTCTTGGAGTTATAAAAGTGTTGCACTGATTTAATGTCCAAAAAACCGAATAAGATATTCAAATCATTAAATTTCTCTTTAATTCTAGAAAAAATTTTACTCTGGCTTGTTCAAAATGATAATCTTAAAATGAAATTTGGGAATATATTCTTAAATGGGACTAACTCAACATCCAGTTTAGTTTTATTTTATTTTTTTTTTTTTGTCTCAAATTCTTGGAATCGTATTTTNTTAACATCCAAAAACATACTCGAGTGAAATATCATTATAACTTCTACAAAAATGTCAAATGAATCACAAAGACCGATCACTCATGCCAAAACTTAATTACAAAAAAAAATTTAACATTTTAATTTAGTTAAAAAAAAATCCATTAATTTATTTTTTGACATATATAATTTAATTAATAAAAGAATATCAAAATTTTCTCATGATGTTTCTGAAATTTTATTTACATGTATGGTTATTAAGGAGAAAGTTATTAAAAAGTGATGCATTTCTCGGATAAAAAAAAATTTTTAAACTCTTATCTTGTAGCACGTGACATTAAAATTCATGATCAAACTTTGTTACACGATTACACAATTACACGATTAATTTGGTTAATTTCGGAGTTAAGAAATACGAAAACTCCATTCTGAAAAAAAAATTTTCACAATTTAAACTTTTTTAATTTGGCTTTTTTTTTCGAAAAATTAAAAATTTTTAAAATAAGAAAATTCATTATGTCCACTATTCGAAAAGAATTAATTTTTGCTGCAATTAGTAACGCAATGGCATTAATAAATTATAATATTCACGATGACATAAACAAATATTTTGAACTTTTACAAAAAATGGTTCTTGCTGATAANCCTTTTACAGATGATGAAAAATCTTTTGCAATAAAGGAAATAAATAAAANGTATGACAAAAATAAAATTNNTTTTAATAGAGGAACAAAAAGAGTTTGTGAAAATTGTAACCAAGAATGTTTAGCAACATTATATTGTGAATATTGTGTTCGAAATTATTTAAAAGCAAANTTTTCAAATTGGACATCTGGAAATAATGATATTGATAATTTAATACAAAAATGTCAAATGGAAACTGAGAGNCCANANNCGATAATTGAATGGATCCCATATAATAATTTCCNAAATATTGAATATCTAACAAAAGGCGGATGTTCTGAAATTTATACAGCAAAATGGATTGATGGATGTTATGTTGAATGGGATTCTAAACAAAAACAATTAAAAAGATTTGGAGGACAAAATATAATACTTAAAAGTTTAGAAAATGTGGAAAATGCAAATCAAAGATGGTTTGAAGAGGTTTGTAATCTAAAATTATTCACAAAATTAATATTGTTATAATAAATTAATAATCCAACTAATTTTATTTTTTATAGTCTAAATCACATTTTACAATATGCAATAAATATCCAGATATAGTTAAATGTTATGGTTTAACACAAAATCCATCAAATGGAAATTACATGCTTGTAATGAACAAAATGACTATAAATTTAAGAGAATATTTACAAAAAAATCATAATCAANTNACNTGGAAAGAAAGAATNAAAATTGCTTACGATATAATTCTTGCACTTTCTAGAATTCACAAAATGAATGCAATTCATAGAGATTTGCATTCTGGAAATATATTATNTNNNCAAATTANTCAAAGATTCNNTATTAGTGATCTTGGATTTTGTGGGCCAGCTGATAAACAATTAAATAGTATATATGGAAATCTTCCTTATATAGCGCCTGAGGTTATTGCTGGAAAACAAACTACTTTTGCATCTGATATTTATAGTGTTGCGATGCTTATGTGGGAAATTTCGTCTGGACAACCACCATTTATGAATTATGAACATGATTATTATCTTGCAATGAATATAATTAATGGTATAAGACCAAGAATAATATCAGGAACTCCTTTAGAATATGAAAGTTTAATGAAACAATGTTGGGATGCTGATCCATTAAAAAGACCTAATATTAATACACTTTATGATAAAATAGAAGAAATTAATAGATTATATCAAAATATGCCAAATGAATCAGAAGCAAATAATAATTTAGAAACGAATAAAACAAATAATTTAGAAACAAATTATACAAGCAGATTATTTACAAGTAAAGTTCATCAATTTGAAAATTTTCCTGAACCAAGGAATGCTACAGAAGGTATTATAATGTTTTATTTAGCTTTTATTCATTTATTTTAAAAATATAAATATATTAATTTATTGATTTAAATGATAACAGAAGAACAAGAAGGTATAAATGAACAACTTTTTATTTAAAATTATTAATAAATTGTTAATTTATAAATTTTTTTTTTAGAATTTTACAGTAAATCATTTCATTCATATGATGAATTTAATATCCCTGACAATAGTAAGTATTTTTAAATTAATATTAAATTACGAGATAGTATTGATTGAACTTTTGTCCTTAGTTTATGATTTTGGTAAATCAAATAATAATTCGAATAATCAAAAGAATAACAGTACATTGAAAAAGATAAGCAGTATTTTTAAAGGTAATTTTTGTTTTATAGTATTAAAATAATTGAATGAATATTAATTTTACATTTTAAATTTTTTAGTTAATAGTAAAAAATTATCCAAAAAATTTAAAAAACTACAAATAAAAAATGGCAAGTAAAATATTTATTGTATTATTTAATTCAATTATGATTATTTAATTTATTTAAAAATTTTTTTAGATTCCGATTATAATAATAAAGAAACAATGCAACTTCATGCTTATATCGATGATGGTACGTAAAATAATCTTACATTTATGAAATTATTTTTTATAACAAATAATAATTCTGTTTTTATTTTATTTTACAGACAAAGGTGAAGTATATAATAACCCAAATCTTCATTCAGAAGAACAAGATGAATTGGAAATTCCTGATGGTAAAGAATTTTTTTAAATGATAAAACATTTCAAATTTCATTTAAATTACTGACTTTTTTTTTTGATGATTTTTTTTAGACATTTAAATTCGTAAATTAGATTTAAAGAATATTCTTACTTATATTTTATTTATTATTTTATTTATTATATAAACACTAAGATTAGAGTAGTAAGATGACTTACAAAGTTTCTTAGTCTGTAATTTAAATAGTTTATTTCATATTATAAATTAAATATTATTTAAAATTATGTATCAATTTTGCTCTGCAATAAACTTTTGTTTAAAAGTTGATGCTGATAATAATTATTTATCAATATCAAAAATTTAAAAAAAAATTATGCACCATAAAATTGCGATATAAAGAGATATTATTATAAAAATAAACATCATCTCGAATTTTATGAGGAATTTTATGGGATTTTTATCTGGCACTAAAAATATATACATTATATACAAAAAAAGAGTTAACTGTTATGATATAGTGAACTAGTATACTGGTAATACTGCATATGGAAAATGAACATTTTGATAAGTTTCCTAATAATGTCTGCTATCATATTTTCTCTCTTATTACCATTTAATCCAAAATCCATAATTATTGAACATTGTACAGACAAGTTGCCGAATTTTCTTTAAAGTTACAAAACTTTGTCTATACATTTAGGAAATTAATTATTAACCTTTAACAAATAAATATTTGTTGAATTTAGATTTAAAAATTTTCATATTTAAATCTTTTTGACAAAAATGTTGGATTTCATTTATTTAATTCGATACTTTATTAATACCTCCCTTCAATTACAGAATTCATCAATCTCGTATAATTTTAATATAATTTATAGAATTATCATCTTCAAAATGATAATTTTTATCATTTTCTAAAGCTACATCCCTCAGGTCATACCCAAAAGTGTGCCAGCTTTATGAATTAGCAGTGACCCACAAGCTTATCAAAAAAATGATATTATTCCTTTCATTAGATTCTATACTTTAAAGAATTTTCAGATAAAGTATTACCTCATAAGGAACTTGTATTAGAAGAATTGTATATGAATTTATTAAAATTTTTTTTTAAATTTACATCCTAATAGTAGGCCAATTGATAAACCAAAACCTTATACAACTAGAGAAACTAGTTCAAAATGTATTGATTTAAAAATTATTACACTTCAACATGCTAAATTAATATAAAAATGGATTGATAGATTAAATACTACAGACAAGCTAACTTCTTTATATGAATTTAGTAAATTAATGCTTTGTAAATCTTGAGATGGATTTACATCTAAGAAGTTTCATAATATACTGTATGTGGTAATCAATCACATAAAAATTATTTTTGGTATTTTTTTTTTATAATTGATCGATAAATCACCTGATCACAGTAATTTGAAAATGGCGATAAGTATTACAAGTATATAGGAATATATGTAGTCAGATGAATCGTCCACATCCAGATCTTTTAAGGTATGAATCTGGAACATTTTATTGATATATATTTTTTTACTTTAGGCAAAAAAATTCAGCTAAGGCCTTAAACTTATAAGAAAGAGGATTATTTTTGATAAATCTAATGCTTATTGATACTTATTGAAAAAAATGCATACTGAAAGGCATTGAGACATATTTATACTTATTGATACATACTGAAAAAGAATACTGATATGCATTGAAGGACACCAATATGTATTGGTGAATATTGATATATATTGAAAAACACTGACTCATATTAAAAGGCATTAGTATGTATTGATTACCAGAAAATATTAATACATATTGAAAAGTATTAAAAAAATTATTGGTAATTTTTTGCATATATATTCTGACTAAAAAAATGGTTACCCATCTCCATGAAAAATTTTATCGATCCAATGCAACTCAGTTGTCAGAATCTAATATTAAAGAGATTAGAGAGTCAAGAGGTAAGATACCTAATGTATCAAAAAAATGGCTGAAAAATTCCATATTGATGCTTGGCATGTTTATAAAATATAAAATAATAGTAAACATCTCCAACAAGGGCTTATTTTATCTTTTTCCAATCAGCTTGCTTTGGATAAGATGGAACAGACTTTTAAAGTAGTATCAGAAGTATCATCTATATCCCTTCTGGCTACAGAGATTCCAAAAAAGAATGGTCAAAAAAAAAGATTAAAATAGATGAGAAGCCAGTTATTGAAGCAACCAGTATGGTAGAAAAAAATAACAAAAATGTTGTGGTCTCTTTCTCTGATAATTCGTCTAATACATCCCAAAAAAGGGATTCAGTTCATTTCACTGACATAAGTTTTACTGATGATTATTTTGCCAACAAAATTTTCACTGACGATTATTTCACTTACATGAACATTTTACTGAAATGGTTATTTAACTGACAAATGTTTAATTGAAAGTTATTTCACTGACATTAGCCTTTTTAAGATAATTTTTACACTTCTTTAATTAATTAAGTAATTAATTAAGTAAATTTAATTATAAATTACAATTATTAAATGGATTATTTTGTAATCACAATTATTAGGTTGCAAATATTCCCATTTACATAATTTTATACATGTTCTTTTTATTTTTAACAATAAAATTTATTACAATTATTATTATTTTCATAGCTACAGTAATATATTAATTTATGCCAAAGTAAATATTAATTTATTTATTAATACATTTATTAAGTTTTAAAGTAATATATAAATAAATTTTTGAAAAAGAAAAAATAATTTATCGCCATGGTGATGCATCGCCACCCCACGTGACTTATACTATATAATAATTTGTCACCCNCCGCNTCACACCGTAGTTTTCCATTTTTACTATTTATTCTAGGGACTTAGAATTTTTTCGGTATGATAAATACTATTTGTCACATTTATTCATCATATGTTTAATTTTGCCTAAATTTTATAACGCTGGCCAAAATATCCTTATTTGGATCTTAGGTAACATTACACGATCCAAAAAGGCAATTTTGTTTCTCAAAAATTGAAATTTTGGATTACGCAAAATTCCTAAAAGGCAATTTCATTGCAGATCATTTAATTCCGGCCAGAATTATGAATCACGTGATACTGGCGATGCATCGCCATGGCGATAAATTACAAAATCCTTTGAAAAATTATTATTAATAAATAAAAAAAGATGTATAAACTATGTAAAACTATTTTTATTACATTTATCTATAAAACTAAACACAAGTCACAAAAGTCAAATAATTTTCCATTTAGATCATATTATTTATATATAATAAGTAAATCTATTACTGAATTAAATGATAATAATAAGAATTATAGTCATGCATTAAAAAGTTTTTTGTCATAATTAATAAGCTNATTTTTATTTTTAACAGTAAAATTTATTACAATTGTTATTATTTTCATAGCCACAGCAATATATTCATAGTTGCGTTAAAAATTTTCATTGTTCTCATAATTAACAAGTTCTTTTTTTTATTTCAATAATTTTAATTACTATTATTACTATTGTAATTTCATAGCTACAGTAATACATTCATAAGTCACAATTATTAAGTAAATTATTAAATATTTATTATTATGATTGTTATGTTAATTAATTTGTAATATAATTAATATGAGATCCCTTAATTATATAAACTTTTGCTCTATAAATATATTAAAGAAAAAAAAATGTAAAATCAATTTTTTTCTCTTGGCTTTTACTTTTAATTATAGTAAAATTTACTTTTCACAGAAAAACTTTCTTAATAGATATTTGTAAAGTTGTTTCTTCTATTCATAATAAAAATAAACTCAATGTTCATGGTTACCTTATGGTTAAAGATAAAAATAGGAATCATTTGTACTATTGATATTGCAAAAAATGGTATATACTAAAATGTGAAGGGTAAGCAATAACCATATTAACTGAGGATTAACATCATCTCATAAAAATAACAGATCATAACCATGCAGCAGAAATAAGCAGAATTAAAGTTTTAAAGAGTATTAATATTTTAAAGGATCGTATTCAACTAACTAATAAACAACCTGTACAAGTTATTCAAACTGTCATAGCTGGTACATCACAAGAAATATATCCATATTTACCATTATATGAAGCACTTTGCTAAACAGTTAAACGAGTTTGGCATATTGATTTACCTGCAGAACTATCATCTTTGAAGAGTCTTATCATTTCTGAACATATGCAAAAAATTCTAAATAGATTAGAATTTTTAGTTAGAGATACAACCATAGGTAATGAAAGAGTGTTAACATTTACAACAACTACTAATGTTATATATTTAGCATAATCATCTTTTTGGATGGACAGAACTTTCAAGACAGTTCCTACAATATTCAGACAATTATATACAATTTATGGACGTATTGAAGAAGATGACAATTTACATATAATGCCATTGGTTTATATACTAATATCCAGTAAATCTGAAGAATACTATAAACCCTTATTTTAAGATTTAATCAACTTTAGTGATGAACATAATATTAATCTACAACCTAAGTTTATTTTAACTAATTTTGAAATTGCTGCAGTTAAAGCTATTTGTGCAGAATTCCAAAAGGTACAAAATAAAGGTTATCATTTCCATTTATCCTAAAATGTATATTGTAAAGTACAAGAATTTGGCCTAAGTGTATAATATGAAAATGATGAAAATTTTAGCTTACTAATTTGTCATATCTCAGTATTAGTATTCTTATTCCATAATAAAATTCCAATAGTCTTTGATGAGTTAAAAAGTATCATGCCAGAAGAAGCTAGCAGAATCATAGAATAGTTTGAAATATACTACATTTGTGGCAGAATAAGGCACACAACAAGAAATGGAAATGTAATTTGATCTGAACCATTATTCTCACTTTACTTTGGTCAGTAACTGATAACATTGAATATATATTTTCAAAGATGGGAGATATTGGTGAGCCGTACTCATGTAGAGTTTTTAAAATAATCAAAGATATACAATATGAGCAGAACCAAGTCCAACTTAATACAGAATCAATTTTGCAAGAAGCACCAAGACCCTTATAAAGGAAACATGATCATGAACAAGAAAATCATATACAAGCAGTATATAATAATCATAAAAATAGAGAACTCTTGGATTTTCTTAGAGGAATTGCTCATAATCTTTTATTTTAGGGTGTATAGTAAGTTAGTGTAGCTTACTATTCTTAAATTTAGCATGATTGACAAATTATTATACAATATATATGTATATAATAATTATAGTAATTAAACTTTAATTGTCAATAAAGTATGTGATGTATTTACAAGTTTAAAAAATTAATTATTATTTGTTTATTGTATAATCATTTAAGCATATCATTTGAAGGAGTATATGTAGGTTTTATAAATAGAAATATTAATCTTTGGTAATTGATATTACTACTTCTAATATTTATTATTATAATTTTTTTTTACAAAGAAGTACACAATAATATATATATATAATAAAAATATAAAATTCTATTTGAAATTTTTTAACTTTATACTTGTCAGTGAAATAACTTATCATTAAAATGGTAGTGTTGGTAAAATGATCATTAGTGAAATATTTGTCTATGAAATATATATGTCAGTAAAAATTTTGTCAGCAAAATAATTGTTAGTAAAATGTATATTAGTAAAATGAATGCGTCTTCCAGAAAGACAGGGTAGAATTTCTTCTTAAAAATCTAATTAATCATAATGAAAAGCTTAAGGGTTTAACAGCTAATACTACTTCTCTTATATAAGGATTTGCATGTATCAGCAAGAAATTTACTGGTATTTAAGGCCAAATAGAGCATTTCTTCAGTCTTTATGAGACACTTTTCAAGCTTTTTGCACTTTTTTTTAAGTATTTTTTACCACTTAGGCTAGAAGAATTAGCTGAAACCTGAGAGCTAAGAGGCACTTTGCATGATAATTTCTAATCTTCTTTTGGCATATCCTTGGCTACTAGAGTCTTGGCTGCCTTACTAAAGATTGGAATAATATATGCCTTTCCATATAACTTTATGCGAAACTGGTTTTTATTTGGCTTAATGATGTCTTGAACCTTTCGAATATTTGATATACCAAAAAATAGCATCAGTTTTGTTTCACTATTATCAATATAAATAAAATTTCTAATAACTGTGATCATCTTATCTTCTTTATCTTTTAAAGTAACTGGCATGTCTGTATACCATCCTAATGAATTGGTGATATGCTTGGAATTATCCTTTATGGTAAAATTAGATAGTTTATCAGCCTTCCATCCAAGCGCCTTAATTGCTAAATTATTTATATTACTGAATTTACTGCCTAACTGCCAGGATCTAAAAAAGATTTGGAAATAGTTAAGTCATTTATATTAGCATTCAGATATTGTAAAGATGTTCTGAACCTTTCAAGATAAACACATTTTTCGTATCAGTGATAAGAGCTTAGATAATAGCTGATTGTATATTACTAAATCAGAAAAAGAGATAACAGAGTTACCATATAAGTTTTTATTTATTTGTACTTATTTTTTACTAACGTATCATACTATTTATTATTTTCTTTATCATAATCACTATTATTATTATTATCACCATCTGAATCAGGAAACGTATATTAAAGAACTATTAGTTTAAGTAGCATAAAATAAGACTGAGTTAAATTAGATTAAGCTATCAGTCTATTTGGACAACTTCCTTTGCTATAGCCCATTTTCCTACAAATTTTACATTTTTGTATATATGTCTTTCTTTGAAATTGATCAGCTAACTAGTTTACAGTATCCCAAGTTTCATTAAATTCTTCTTCTATCCTTTCAATCCTAGTAGAAATATTACTTCTCTGTGGATGAGATCTTTGAAAAGATTTTATAGGATAATCTGAGTCTACAGATGGATACCAAAAGTATCCGGACACTTGTGATTATCTTACCATCCAGTGATTCAAATTTTATGAATAAAGACTTATTGGATTTGTCTCATTAATATAAATCGAATGACGGTCAGTTCATTACTTTAGCATTGATAGATTATGAGATAATTATTAAAATATTAAAATATGTTTTTTAAATATATCTTCGCATCTATTGATCCTGAAAATATGATCTAGTTACCATTTGATTCATCTAAATGATATGGATCCAATAAGTCTTTATTTATCAAATTTGAATCACTGAATGGTGAGATAATGTCATAAACGTGTTCTGGCCAAAATTTTTAATTTAAGAAAAATTGGATGTTCTGGCAATTATCTCGTGATTTATCAATGCTAGAGACATGAGTTAACTATCATTTGACTTGTCATGATGAGATGTATCCAATGAACCTTTATTTGCCAAATTTGGATCACTGGATGATAGGATAATCATATGTCTGCATAATTTTGGTATCCATCTGTAAATCTTTCTTATTAAGTAGACCTATTTTTTTTAAATATTCAACTATATAATAATTCTTGATATCTTTCTTTGTTTTCAATAAAGATGGTGAACTTCTCAGCTATCTAACAGGTTCAACTGTTTGTGAAATAGATACTTGCATTTATTAAGACATTTGAGATTGTAATTCTGTAACTTTCTTTACTAATGCCTAGTTTTCAGTTTTTTGTTGTACCAATACATTTTGAATTGCTTTTTGCATATCTTCTAAAGATATTCCTTGCTGTTGAAGAGCTAAATAGGCAAGAGTTTATATATTTCTTGAGATGCTTAATTAGATACTAGGGAATCAAGTATTCTATCTCTTTTATATTTTGCTATTTGGCGTAACTCTATTTTATAAAGCTTTTTAGCTAATTTAAATGTTTACCAATATCCTCAGCTTTTTCAAGCCATGGGAGTAGAAGAGCATCTAAAAACTTTCTACATAATTTTTCAGAACTATAGTTAGCTCATCTTCCTATTCATAATAATTTTCTATACAATTCATTTATAGTCATATTTCCCTTTCTGATTGGTTTATATATCAAATCCTGAAGTTCCTCTTTTATTGTAGAAAAATGTATTTTTAGCCACCATATGGCTTGACCAAAATAAATACCAGCTACAACCACTGTAGTACTATTATTAGCATTTAGTGTATTAACAGCAATATTAGTAGGATGACCACTTGCTATATGCCAATTTTCATTCCAAGGATCTTTTACAACTCTCAACTTGATTATTGCAGTTTCTAGTTGACCAAAAGCCTTATTCAATACTTGATTTCCTATTTGAACAGCTGTTCATCCATTTATAGCTACCAAGTTAGTCTGTTCTGTATTATCAAGTAAGTTTGCTAATTCCCAATTCTGCTTTGTAATAATCTCTTCATCAAACCATTCTAAGGTTCTTCCTCTCATACATCCTCTTAAATATCCTATAGTTACTTCTCTTTCCATTAGTGAACCTCCCATATTATCTGCTAGATCTACATCTTGGTTTTGTAAATATAATCTAGAAAATCTGAAATATTATTATCCTAATCAAAAAATAGTTGTGAAATTTCTGCCATATTTATTTGATTAGGTGGATTATTCTGTAGCAATACAATTTGTCCCCACAAATTTAAAATATTCTGGCATTTTACTTGAGTTTTATTTTTTTATTTTTCATATCGCTCATAAAACCTATCTCAATTATACTCTAATAAACCTATATCCCTCTACTTTGCTGTAAGTGATAAGCATTTCGCTAATACAATAATTATAAGGTAAATTTTTCTTGTATCAGCATACCTATATGAGTTTGCTTTCTTGCTATATTACTTATCATTTTATTTACCTGGTTTTGAGCATTAGTTTGATATTGATGAAGATCACTAATAACTCTTACCTCTACCCCTTCAGCAAGTTGCCTTCGTATAATTTTATTATCACATTCAGCTTTTGCATTATAGCATCTCTGTTGCTCTTGAAATATATTCTATTGCAAATTATTCTTTTTTTGATGATTCTGCCTTGTAATTCTTTTTATTTAATCTATAAGAATATCTCTAGTTATTGCTCTATTATTCACATAACCATCTATAGCATTTGCTAATTCAGTGATTGTGGTCATATTATCATCAGAATTATACAAGTCTGGAGAATTCCTTCGCTCGGGTGAATTTTTTCGTGATAAGATAGTTCTGATCTAGCATTATAATTTTTTAACTTATTCCTCAGATTCTACTAACCGCTCTTCTAAACTAGAAATATATTTTTCTTTATATCACATATCTTTTTTAGCTTGATATAACTGACTTTTTAGGATAGAGATTTCAGATTTTAACTCTACTATTTCCTCTTCTAAAGCATTTTCAAGACACTCTATCTTCCTATTGAGATCTTGAATTTCTTGTTCACGCTAGAAATAATCTTGCTTCAGTTGATTAATTCATCTCTTATTTTAACGTTGTTAATATAAGACATTACTGTGCCAATTTACTGTGCCGTACTGTGTCACTCTATGATCGTGATTTCTATGATCACGGTTATCTTAATGATAGTAGTGATATTGATGATCTTAGTGATAGTTAAGATAGTTAGGATAGTTAAGATATTTAATATATTTATTATCTTTATTATATTTATTATATTTAACATATTTATTATATTAGTTATATTTAAGATAGTTAATATCTTTTTATTATATTTTATTTTTGTATAAATATGCTNAGAATTTTATTAAGTTCTTTTCAGTTCTTGTAACTTCAATTAAATAATAAAATAACTTTTACCTCAAAAATACTATACCGTTTACNAATTAAAGAGNGAACTGTATTCAATAAACATAAATTATTGTTACCTCTATCGTAATAAACTTAATTAATTTTTCATTTCTGAACATAAAAAAGAAAAGTTAGAGATAAAGGAATCAAGAATACGATTAGACATAACAAGTGGTAATTTCTGCCAGGTTATCTCTTTAATTGATAGTATAGTGAAGAAAAAAATTAAGAAACTAAGAAATTAAAATGCCTTGAGAAGTGCATGAACTTTGAAGAGATCAAGATAAATACAGCAATACATACGTTAAGACATTACTCCAATTCTCCACTAAACGAAGACCATTCTTGTTATATCTGTTATCCAGTACCATCGTTACAATCTATTAATACTGCTTTTGGAAATTTTTGGATTTGGATTAATTATACTTTTAACGCAGAAACCTATACAGCCTATACCATTACAGCTTTTAATTTATTCAATTATTTAGTTTCAACTACATTATCTGGACAACAAAGTGATCAGTTACCTTCAGTACTTATATGCTTACTTACCAGTATTCAATATTTAAGGAGACCCTTTTCGGCTGAAGTTTTATTTAATTATACATTAGGAATAGTTATCAGAACTAATTGTTTTGAACATCCTATTAACATATATATTTTTGACGAGGCATACCAAGAATTATTAGATCAACTTATTGTATCTATACAACACAATCGATATCTTTTAAGATAAATAAGTGTACCATCACCAGTATCTTCAAAAGAAACAATAAGTTCAACAGAAGTAACTAACGCAACACTGACATCACCAAATCTTGTTAGAACACCTACACCACCTATTCTTGTACAACTATCACCTAATCTTACTCGTACACCTACTCTTACACCACCAAATACACCACCAAATATAAATATGGGAGCTACTGCTGATGAATTAAGAACTATTTATAACTGAATCTTTGGAACTGATGGAGCTAGATTAGATGCTATTGCTAATGCCCACCAAAATGCAGAACGAACAACTGCTAAAGTAGAAACCTTTAGTGGAGCTGAAGGAGAAGATCCAGTAGAGTGGTTAAAAACCTTTAACAGAGCTACTATAACTAACAGATGGAATACAGAAGCTAGAAAGAAAGCTGTAGCAGGAGCCTTAATGAAAAATGCCACAGCTGATTGGTTTGAAGGTGCTACCGTAGGAATAGGTGATAATTTCAATACTGGAACTAACGGAAGAGCTAATTTTACTGACCTTTTTAATTGATGATTCATAAGCAAAACTCAAAAGAACCAATGGTATCACAAATTAATATCCTTACGTCAACAAAATGATGAATCAGTTGATTCATATGCCAATAAGTTCAAGAAGCTTGTATATCGGGTAGGATTTACAGATAACGCCCAACAGAAACGCATATTCTTAATGGGGCTTAATGCCACTTATACTCCTCTTGTCTACTCTCGTGACCTAGCTGATCTTGATACCGCTATTAGATATGCCAGGACAGTAGAAATTGGGTACAATGTTGCCTCTGGAATTACTCTGAAAGGAAAAGGAGCCATTACCGCCTCTAGTTTCAAAGCTAAAATTTCAGAAACTGAAGTTGACGAATTGACTAAAAAGTTAAAACAACTTACCATTAACTACGCCAACCTCACAACCACCTTATTAGCTCAGCCTCAGGAAAGAAGAATCGTTTACCAATGAATCAAGAAAGACTAAGAAATAACAACTTCAACGTACTGAGACCAACTACCTCTAATTTCAAGTATTATAATTGCAATCAACCCAGACACATAGCTAGAGATTGTTCTTACCCAGATCAAAGGTACAATTGCCAACTTAGATCTACCAACGTACATAGAACTCCTAGATATGAGACCAGAGATGTAAACTATTTGAATACGATGAAGAGTATAAAGAAGAATACAAAGATGATGATGGAGAAGAGTACGAAGTCTACTTGAATACCCGCTCAGGACCCTATCCTCAAAGTTCAGTCTCCAAGAATAGGAGAGCACAAAGAAGTGAATCCAGAAGAGAGGAAAATTTAAGAAGAACTTCCCGATTTAACGTACCTGCTAATACGGAAGAAATGGAAGATGTTGAGGTTCAACCTCCAGTAACTATTACTACTACTTCATCAAGCAAAACTACCAAAACTCCTAGAAGAAGATTACTTCCCACACCTATCGAACAATTAACTAAGTTCAACGTAGCCACCTACTTACAGAACTTACCATATGGACTCTCTATGGGACAAGCTGCCCATGTCATTCCAACCTACCATTCAGGACTATCAAGAGCAGTAAGGAGATCACGTGAAAAAGCCCAACAGGATGGAACTCAAGAAGCTAACTTAGCAGATAGTGATGAAGAGTCAACAACTGCCATCAAATGTATCCTGAGAATTGGCCAAAAAGCACAAACCGCTATTGTAGATAGTGGAGCAGCCACAAGTATCATGACCAAGGCCCTTCTCAACAAGTTAGGATATGAAATTGATAGACCATCAAAAATGATCATAGTTACCGCAAATGGAACAAGAACTAGGTCACTAGGAATAGTGGACAACATTCCTATAGTCATAGGAAAGATTGAAATTCCTACCTCTTTCCAAGTTTTAGACTCAAAGGATGAAGTTCTTATTCTAGGCAACAACTGGTTAAAAGAAGCTAATGCAACTATGAGTTGGGAACAGTCTACCTTAACCATTCGCAAACATAATGTTACTGTTAGAATTCGCATAACATTTACTAAAACAGCCAAAGTTACTACTCAAGAGTTAGACTATAACTTTGATGACAATTACTATGAGGATGAACTCTTAGATGAGTATTATGTTTATTACTCAGATATGACCGATGAAGAAGAAATCTCTGAGGATGAGATGACCTACAACCCTTGGAATGATGTTTATTCTCCATACAATTCTGAAGAAGAACTTGAAGAAGAAGTCAGACCACCTTATGATAATCCTGCAGTCTTTTTAGCAGAAAGTGCTAAAGATTCAAGTGAAAAAGAAAAAGCTCCTGAAGACTAACATGTAGGACCATTAGATTATCATCAATAACAAGCCTTTCAATATCTCCTAGAAGAATACTCTGACATCTGTGCCAAAAGACAAACTGAAATCAGACAAACTACTATAGTTAAACACAAAATTCATACAGGAAACGCTTTACCTGTAGCTCAGAAGCCCTATCGTACTAATCCTGAAAATACTCAGTTTCTAAAGGAGGAGATCAAAAAGATGAAAGCAAATGGAATTATTAGACGCTCACACAGCCCTGGGCCTCTCCAGTAGTCATAGTAGGAAAGAAAGGAGGAGATAAAAGATTATGTATTGACTATCGTAGATTAAATGCCCTTACAAAAATCGATGCTTATCCTCTACCCAGAATTGATGACTTATTAGACTCTTTAGGTGGATCCCAATGGTTCACTACATTAGACTTAGCCAGTGGATATTGGCAAGTTTCTATGCATCCTCAGGATATTAAAAAAATAGCCTTTATTATCCCTTCAGGACTTTATGAATTTTTAGTCATGCCTTTTGGTCTTAACAATGCTCCAGTACCTTTCAACGCCTCATAAATTAGATCTTAAAAGACTATCTTGGACTCTTCGTAGCAGTTTACTTGGATAATATTATCATTTATTTAAAGGATCTTTAGAGTTACACCTAGACCATGTTAAGCAAGAGTTCCAAACCTTATGTAAAGCTCAACTTAGCATTAAGTTGAAAAAGTGCCACTTTTGCTATCCATCCCTCTCTTTTCTAGGACACATAGTAGGACAAGGAGGAATCCATCCAGANCCTGAAAAGATCGAAAAAGTCAAAAATTTCCCTATCCCAAGGTCATTAACACAACTTCGAGCAGCCTTAGGATTATTCGGTTATTATAGAAAATTTATCAAAGATTTTGCTCGCCATGCTAAACCTCTGACTATGTTACTTAAAAAGGAAATACCCTTCCAGTGGACAGAAAAACAACAAATTGCCTTTGACAGACTCAAGGAAAGGCTTATTAAAGCACCTATATTGCAGTATTCTGATTTTGAAGCACCCTTCACTTTATACACTGATGCTTGCAAGTTTGGACTTGGAGCCATATTATCACAAAAAGTCAATGGACAGGAGTGTGTAGTTGCCTACGCCAGTAGAACAACTAATAAAGCTGAAGTAAACTACCCAATCACTGATTTAGAATACCTCACTATTGTATAGGCAGTCAAGTATTTTCACCATTACTTGAGTCGACCTTTCTCTATTGTTACTGATCATTCAGCACTCAAGTGGTTAAAAACCTCAAAGATGCCCAAAGGATGTAGAGCACGTTGGATTATAGAACTCCAGCAGTACAATTTCACCATAGAACATCGTCCAGGCAAGTACAATGCTAACGCTAACACTTTATCACGAATGTACGATGATCAAGAAGAAGAAAATGAGTGTTTCTTAGTCATTACTTATGACACCGATACAGAAGAAGAGGAAGAATCTGAAGTAGAGTCCTCATCAATGGCATTAGTTAGAAGCAACAAGCGAAGAAGATTAATTTCCCACCAAAAGATTCCTTATGAAAGCGACAGTGAATTTGAGGAAGCTACAAGTGAGAAATCTTTACCTTTAACCATCCCTGAACCTTACCCATGCTGCGGACATATTATCTGTACTTGTGAACCAGAAGTTTCATCCATTAATACTGAAGACTATTAACAAGACCACAATAACGGATGGGATCCAAGATGGATTGAGAAAAATGAAAGTGAGATCGAATGGGAATATCATTCCAATGATGGCACCACCACCAATTCTGAACAAAGTGAAGGCATAGGAATGTACAATATGGAAACTCCTGCAGGAAACTTTATCAGGGAAGACATTGAGCAAATTTACCATACCGCTATTCAAATTAAGCAAGTCATTGCAGGCCAACCAATAATTAGAGGAGGAAGCAAGTGCACTTGGGACTGTAATACTGAAAATTATCACATTCACACCTACTGTAAATTATGCAAAAAGAATTTAATTTATGGTATTCTTTATCATCGTTGCATTTGGAATTTCTCTCCAGGACACCTTCACCCTAACATGGACCCCAGATTCCTAGTTAATGTACCCTGGTGGAAGGAACCCATCTTAGTTCAACAAGAAAATGCAGTCGTATACTTGAGACTTCTAGAACGTCTCTATAATAATTTACCTATTTATACCCCTTCCTTTGAACCCATCATTGCTGAATTAGATTAAGTTCTTTTTAGTCAAACATTTTTATTTAGTTTATTTATATATATATATATTTATATTTTAGTTAGTTATTTCTTTATGGTGAAAGCTAAAGCATTCACATTGTGATGAACGGCCAATTAAAATGGATACCCAACATTATCATAATTTATTAAAGTATATTAGTAATAATACATTTCCCTTAGATTTTAGTGAAGTACAGAAAAAGCAATTAGTCAACCAATCAAAATATTATTTAGTTAAAAACAATTTATTATTTAAGAAAGATAGAAACAACTAGAACAATTTAGTTAAAGTAGTTCAAAAATATGAAATGGACCTAGTATTTTATATGTTCCATAATGACCCTACAGCCGCACATGTCTCCAAGATATCAGCCAGTACCTATGTAGAGTCATGTGACACATGCCAAAGAAGAGGAAAATCAAAGCGACAAGAACCATTACATCCAATTCCAGTTGGAGCACCTTTTTACCAAATTGGAATTGACTATGTAGGACCTTTGAATGTAACATCTCAAGGAAACAAATATATTATTATTGCTATGAATTACATGACCAAGTGGCCAGAAGCAAAACCTGTAAAAGAAGCTACCGTACAGGAAACTATGACATTTGTTTATGAAAGTATTATTTGTCATCACGGTTGCTCTGGAAAATCCTAACTGATCGAGGAACACATTTTAATAATCAGCTCTTGAAAGGATTATTAAAGAAATTTGAAATTACACATTTAATGTCGACCCCTTACCATCCGCAGACCAATGGACTTGTCAAAAGATTCAATAGAACATTAATAGAAGTCCTGTCACGAACAGCTACTAATCATTTAAACGATTGGGACAAGTTTATAGTTCCTGTTCTCTTTGCTTATCGTACTAGTGCACATTCAACCACAAAGATATCCTCATTTTTCCTTGTGTATGAGAGAGAAGCAAAATTGCCCACCGATAGTACAAAAATGGAGGAGGAATCTAACCTAATTAAGCACATAGATCATCAAGTGATGCACCTATTAGATGTTAGAAATGATGTGCAACAGCAGATCAAATCTGAACAACAAAAACAAAAGGATTTCCATGATAAGAAATTAAAAAAGGAAATCAGATTTAAGATTGGTGATCAAGTCTTATATTATCGTGCTACTCTAGATAAGCAATGGTCTGAAAAATTAAGCCCCAAATGGAAAGAACTGTATTACATCCATAATGTAATTGGAAATGGCGCTTACAAACTAAGGGAATTATTGGAAAAAGTCCTAAAAACTTCTGTGAATGGAAGTTTTCTAAAAATATATAAAGATAGAAACAACTGGCAACCCCTAGTTGTAATTTCTTGAACTCAAAATGAACAATTACGACCGTATACTCGAAGACCTTCAGAGAGACAATATTGTTTTGAATCTTAATATCACAATGCAGAATGAAGATGATACGCCTAATCAACAAATTAATTCTCTTTTTCGACAATTAAGAAGAGTTGTTAGCAGAAGAAATCGTATAGAAACTTTACTGAATGCTTGGTATATAGGAGAAGTCATAAAAACTAAGACTTCTACTTTAACAGAAAGAGCTCTTTGTATGAAATTGATGTCGCCATATTACCAAAAAGTAGTAATTCGTACTTACTACATATTTGAATTCTTGGGAACAGAACAAATCAATAGATCTCAAAACACTACTTTGACCATGATCTCAAGAATAGGAACAACACAATACCAGGTCTTATTAGAAGAAGCTATGACCATCGCAGGAGCTCGGTTATAGGAGGAGGAAGTTGTTAACATAAGACATTACTGCGCCGATTTACTGTACCGTACTGTGCCACTCTATGATCGTGATTTCCATGATCACAGTGATCTTAATGATAGTAGTGATATTAATGATCTTAGTGATAGTTAAGATAGTTAGGATAGTTAAGATATTTAATATATTTATTATCTTTATTATATTTATTATATTTAACATATTTATTATATTAGTTATATTTAAGATAGTTAATATCTTTTTATTATATTTTATTTTTGTATAAATATGCTGAGAATTTTATTAAGTTCTTTTCAGTTCTTGTAACTTCAATTAAATAATAAAATAACTTTTACCTCAAAAATACTATACCATTTACCAATTAAAGAGCGAACTGTATTCAATAAACATAAATTATTGTTACCTCTATCATAATAAACTTAATTAATTTTTCATTTCTGAACATAAAGAAGAAAAGTTAGAGATAAAGGAATCAAGAATACGATTAGACGTAACAACAGTTAATATCAACTTCTAATTGCAATTCATTACAGAGATGAAAGTTCTTCTCCTTCAACTTAGCTTTATATTCTTCATATGTTCTTCTCTACTTTGGATGAGGCCTGCAAAATGACATTCTTTTTTTGTGATTATAAAGAGAATGGGAGAATCTTTAATTTATATAGATTTTTAAAAAGCACGTAATCTTGACTGGAAACTTACTTTGCAGAAGCAAAGAAAAAAAGTGTCCTAACTAATGAACAGAATCTGACTTTATAAATGCCAATTCTTTTTCCACTTCCTGCACCTGCATCTTCAGATTCTTAACTTCATATTGTAATCTTTTATTTGCACTAACCTGTTCTCTATATTCCTTTTTTATATTTTGCATGAATTTTTCAAAAGTTCTTTTATTATAATCAAGCAGGTATTAGCAAAATACTTTAAGTTCATTTATAACCTGGTAATTATTCTCTTTCTTGTGATCACAAGTAGTATTATTAGTTTGGGTTCCATTATCTGCAATATATATAAACTGGTGATACTAGGAATACATTACATTCTGGTCAGCTTCAAGGACGTAATATTTTTTCCTGAGTCATAGTTCTGCATTTCCAGTCCTTTCCAATTAAAGATTTTTGGGATACAAAAAAATTATTTTATCTTAAAAAATCGCTAAATTTATATGATTATTACTTTATTTTAAAGAAAAAGATGTATGCAAATTGTTGCTAACATGTGACTACATGAAAAAAATTCACGCACTTTTGCCAAGGAAAATTTTTGATCAAAAATATACACTTCATACAATAAATGAATTCTGAAACATCATTATAAAGAAGTAACACAACTATATATTTATTACATGTATTATTATTTTTCTGATTTACTGTACATATAGAAATAAGTACATATATAAAAAAAATACAAGCCTAACTACAAATAACAGCATTGATGATAAAGTTTCAATACATAGAAATAAATTAAATTAAATCTTTACCTAAGATCCAGGACAAGGTGATTCTAGATATGAAGGCAAGGTATTGTTAGGATCTTTTTTCTTTTTTGGTGTAATTTTAACTTTAGATTTATATACCTTTTTATCTTCATTAGGTTTCTTATTTATTAGCTTAACAGTCTACAAGACATCAGCCTATAATAGTAAAAACAAAGTATCATCAATTTTATGCAAAAAACATTTATAAATATTTATCATAATCCATTATCTGAAAATCCATAAGGGTTGACATACTTTTAGTGAATTCTTTCATATCATCAAAAGTTATAGGTATTTTGATACTAATAAACTCTTCATATAAGTATATTAAAGGTAAAAGCCGTACCATATATTTTATATTAATACTTTCATCTATACAAAATAATATAAATAGGTAGTCAAAAATCTTTATATTAATAAATACTTTATAATGATACTTACTAATACTTTGAATGATATAAATGCATGCTTGCTCGCATAAGACTTTATTAAGTAATTTGTTTAAAATTTCTTGGCATTATGATTTAATTTTACCTGATCATTAGTTTTCTTGTCTGCTGAGATATATTGATCATGTGAAAACTCTATAATTATGATTGTCTGCTTAAATTAATAAAAAAAAGAATAGATTAACAGTATAACTCAAGTTAGTAGGAACTTACAATCGGTACTTACCAGATTCCATCAAAAACATCAAAATGCATTTAGAAAATTCTATTCATAATGTATATAATTATATCAATCGTGTAAGTTCTTTTCAACTTTGACGCTTTTGAGTTTAAATTACATGGTGCTTCTAACTGCACTGAACTATTTTATTATTGACATATTAATGTCAGTAGCCATCTGAAAAATGCAATTATAACTACATAAGTGAAATACTTACAAGTGTTTCATGATATCCTGTGTAATATCATACCCTTCATGAATGAAAGGATCAAAACGTCCTGTGATGAAGAACTTGCATACTATGCATATAATTATATACATCATCTGTAAACTAATTGCAATAATTGATGAATTTGGGAGTTAAACCCCATATTTGTTTACTGAGAATCTGATTAAATCACTGTTGTCCTTTATTCAATTTACTAAATTTCGATCGAGTCATTTTCTTCAAATTAGCATCTGAAACATCTATTATCCCGTTTAAGAAATTTGAGCTCATCAGTGTTTTGCCCAATTTTAAATCCTTGGATTAGTTCTGATGAAGAATTTTAAGTAAAGTATTTTGAATTGACAATTCACTAGCATTCAAATATTTCATTTCCTAGAATGTTGGATAAAATTGAATATGTTTGTTATACAGTATAAAGCAAAAACTTAAATTATCTCAGACAATTTGTCATCATTATCTGACCCCAGAGCTCGTCATTATTGCTCTGTATTCTGACCTTATGTAAAATAAGGGGATGCTCCTTATTGTCATAGTTAATATTCATGTTTTCGTCATATTCAGAGGAATGAATAACAGGGAAAAAAATGTTTCTGCTGATTCTCAACTAGATAAAAAAATGCACATCATATCCCTTTATGATCTCTTTTTAATACAAATCCAGAAACAAAAGTTCTGCCATTTGTAGTATTTCCTATTGTTCCATTGTTATTCTTTACAAATATTAGTTGATGAAAATAGACCTGTTTATATAAATATTCATTATCCCAGTTCTTTACCAATGTATGATCAGGTCAAGATCCCTGCAATGAAAGATTCAGAAAATCAGTAATATTCTTGACATACTTCTGATCCATTATCTAATTTTCTATCCTACTATAATATCAGATAAGCTTAAAGGTTATCTGTGCTCAAGTAGGGCTAATGTTAGATTAGCTTAAAGGCTTGAATATCAAATAAGCTTAAAGGTTGTTTGTACCCTAGCACTAGCTTCATGGTTCAGCTTAAAGATTTGAATGACAGAGGAGCTTAAAGGTCTTCATCATATCACTAATTCCTTATTTTATTTTACATAAATTTTATATGTACCTGCTTATACTGATTATATAACTTCTTCACCATTTTGGTCTTTTTTTTATTTTCTTTGTTCATGATATTTTTGAGAGAGCTAAGATAGTATCCTATCTTAAGCCTGAATAGTTCTGCATCACACTTATTTAAGAATCCTATAATGAACCATTTGGAATTAATTTGATCAAAGTATTTGAGGTATTTTTGGTTTTCATATTCTGATATTAGGTAAAAGTATTTTACAGAAAACAGAGAAAAAATATTGACAGAAGATAAAATTTATCATACTTATATAAGTTCTAAGCCACAAAACTGATAGTATCATACCAGTGTCATACAGGTGAATAGAGGAAGTGGGGTGGTTTTTCTAATTATGAGTCATCAAATTAGTTTTCTTTCTGTCTGTTAAAAAATAAAGCCTGAATGATATATTATTATAAATCTTTGATTGATAAACATTTACACTTCTACTTTTATTTATTTAACTCGGATGATCATTCACAAAGAAAAAAATTTGATCTGTTACACATAGATGTTTGTATAATGCAATAAATATTTTTTGATAAAATGCAAAACTTCATTAATTTTTTAATAAAAAAGTGAAGGTAGCAAATGAATGTATGATGCTATTAAAGAGGGAAGGAGTATGCGAATCTTAGGCTATTTAATATGAGTCTCAGCATCATATTATTTCTTTGTTCTTGCACATTTCTATACTAATTGTTTTTTCTATCATTATTACTAACTACGAGATTTTTACACCAATACTCTTTTTCTAAACTAGATTTCTGAAATAAATTATCCCACACATATCTACAGAATTTTCATCTATTTATATTACTCCTACCCACACAGACTATATAAAAGATTATTCCCCTCAAGAAAACTTCTCTGAGATTAAGTAATTTTGAATCTACAGCATAAATTCATGAGATTAGCAACTGAGATAAAAAAATAAGGTAATGTAATATGCTATTAATTTTCACAACATTCTATTCTGCCTGAAATTTATTGCTTAATGCATTATAATAAAGGTATTTCAATTTTTTTATTGCATGTGCAGAATTCAGCAAGTGAAAGATGCGTATAATTCCTGATATACTGTACCAGACCTTTGCTGTGAAGTTGCATATGATGATATTCATGTAAGTAATTTCACTGCATCCATTGTACGTATGATAATGGTCTAAGATCAAAATGCTGATGTATAACAAGAAGAGCAATATGTCCATTTTATTTTGAAATATCTATAGAGGTGAGAAAATTGATTAATATTGTGATGACATATTTCAAGAAGTTAGCCAAGCAATAACTAACTTACTTTATTATTTACTTTGCAGAAAATATGAGTTTGATTGGTTAGAGATATTGTTAATGCAAATAATAATATTAAGTTAGATTGGTTTGATTAGTTTTGTTTGATTTTATTTTACTTGCATGAAGCAGATAAAAGGATTCACTAGTTGGGGATCATATTTTTATACAATTTGCAGGATCAATCTTGGAATACACTGGGAAGAAAATTATGTTAATATGATCATATTACAAAAATCTGATCAATAGCATTCCTTTAATTTAACAATAAAGAATTTAATGCTATCCATATATAAAAATCATCAAGGGGCTATACATAATTTTGAGAATGTGCAAGAAAGTTAAAGAATGAATTATTTTGCACAATTACTTGCATTATGATTGTATTATTATAATATTACTGTGCATTTATTTATCAAGCTACAATAAAACTTAATCAAAAAAATAATAGTATAAACATGTTTCACATGCACAATTTTACAACCCTGCTTCGTGCAAAGAAAATTATAAATGTCTGGTAAATTTGCACCATTTTTTTATTGATCAAGTTATTTGAGAACATTCACATTGTTTATATATTCCTTCTACAACTTTTTACATCTTTTGCAATATAGATGTGAGTGATGATCACATTTATCACAAACTTTACATCTATGCTTTCATCTCCTAAATATATGCCATTTTTTAAAGTAGTTTTACTTTAGCAAAGTACCTTCCAGCTCTTTATAAGTTATACTATTCTGATTGTTTATTAAGAAATTTGTCATGATATACACTGGCTTACAAAAAGTATTCAGATTTTTTTTTTATTTATAAAATTTATATGTTCATATAAAAATTTTTTTTGTACTTATTAATTGGCAAATAAATTTTATTATATTAAAATATAAAACATAAAGTTATTATACTAAAAATATTATAATGAATAAATCAATATTTAGTATGGTCCCTTTGGCCTTAATTACTGCTTTAACCTAATTAAGCATACTTAAAATTAGGCGATGACATGTTTCAATAGTGATTTTTTACCATTCCTCTTGTATTATCCCAATTAATTCCTATTTAGACTTAGACAAAGACTTTCTTTTTCATACCTGATAATCCAAATAGTTTCACAAATTTTTGATCAGATTCAGATCAGAGCTTTGCACACCCAATCTAAAATTAGAATACTATGTATTCTCATCTACCAAATACTATAATTTGAAGTATGACATGCTGCTCCATCTTGCTAAAAAATGAAGTTAGGATAATTGTCAACCTATGAGATAAAATGATTAGCCAGAATATTAACATATTCATTAGAATCCATATTTTCTTTTATCACAACCAAAAGGTCGATCCCCATATTAACCAAAACACCTCTAGAATATTACTGATCCTTCTCAAACTTAACTGTAGGCTGAATACAATCTTAATTGTATGCTTCTCCAGGACTTTTTTACACTCTTGCTCAACTATCTGATTGGAAAAGAGCGAACCTTGACTCATCTGACTATATCACTTGTTTTTATTCCAGTTTTTTTTCATGTGGTATAACTTCTGAGACCACCATGAAGACAATTTTGATAGTATTATAGTGTACAGTTGTGTTAAGACTGGTATTTAGCTTGTTTGTTACATCACCTAGAGGAGAAAACTGGTCAGTTTAGATAATACACTTTAAAACTCAGGTATCATATTCACTGAGTACTTTTGGTCATCCAAAATATTGCTTTAGTTCTGTAAACCCTGTTTCTTTATATCTTTTTATAATATTACTTACAGTACTGGTTAGAATATTAAGCTGAAACTCTTTGCTTAGTTCTACTAAGATATGTGCCAATAATTCATTTCCTATGAATCTTTGAAATTTCATTTTTATGCATTTAAAACTAGAAAAGAAGTGGAAAACAAATATCTTGTTATCTCCTTTATTTATATGTGTAATAGGAGAAATCACCATTTATAACACAGGAATGTGACATCATGTGATAAAAATCTGAATACTTTTTGTAGGTCAGTGTATAAGTATTAATATAATTAAAAAAATTTTTGTAATGACCAAAATTTTATTTACCTCAGGATTTGTACAGTCCTATTATCTCAGCAATGCATTTATCATAGCAATGAGTAATGACTGCGCATTTTCTCAGGTGATCAATTTTACATAATCTATTTTGTCCTATGCTATGAGAGTTTATTGCTTGAAGTGTTGCAGGTAAGACAATATTCCAACTTATCTTGAGATAATAACTTTATTAATTTAGGATCATAAGGGAACTGATTCCTATTCTCGTAGTACCATGAGCTATGTAATCCATAATTTTCATGTTTTTCATTGCAAATAGGGTTTGGTGAGCTCCATGGCTAAGGTAATGCAAAATTATAATTATTAATTTCTTTAAAAATATTTCAGAATTTCAAATATGAAAAATATTCTAAGACAGATTTGATAATCAATTCTGAATAAGGTTTGGCTTCAAAAGTGATGGGCCCTTTTTTTCACATTGCTCAGGAAAAGATAAATCAGATACTTTGTTTTCTGACATCAAATTTATAAGAATGTAGGTTTCTAATAATTACCGTGACTCATGCCCAGTTTCTTTTTTATATTTTTTGTGTAATTTAAAATGAATCTTATCCATCAAAATGCTTGGTAAGCCACTTAATTTGGTATGCCAATCCAGATACTCAGGGTTAATACTTTATTAGACTTGGTCATATTAACTTTTATATGAATACAAACAATTTAAATCCTTTTTTTCTTATCAATTTGAAAAAAAGATTAAAATTTCAGATAGAAAGCTGTCTAATATTTCTTATCATATTTCCAAAAAAAATAGTTAGATTATTTTCTGCATTCATAGAGCAGGGAGGACTATGCAGTTATCTCAATTTTACACTATTCACATTTAATAAACCCATAATAATCAAAATTTTTACTACTATATTCTCTATATAGATTAGAATATTGATCCAATATCTTGTTGTGAAAATAAGCTTAGTCATAAGTTGGATTAATCCTACTTGCTTGAGGTGTGATTGATGAAATCATTTCTGTGAAGCATTTATCTTGATTTCTTTTTCATTAGGTGAAGATTAACACTTAATATAATAAGAACTCTTTATGTATCAGCTGACTATCTTTCCTTTATTATGTTTTTTTTCACATTCAGGACATAAACCCAAATTTTTAAATTCATATATATGCATCATTATGTCTATTACTATTATATAAGAATAAGTAGGGATATTCTTTCAAAGTCACATTAATATAAGGAGCAAAAACATCATATAGGATGATAGGTGAATTAATTAGGTCTGAAGAATTAGAGACATATATTAAATAAATAGGTGCACTTACCTCAGAAGATTCAGTCACATGCACATGATGATTTGTCACACTGATTATTTTTTGGCATTCATCTATAAAAGACTTATAAATCTTGAAAAAGCAATTTATAATGTCTTGGATTTGAATTTCTATTAGACTTGAAATAGTCTTGCACTATAAGTAATTGCTTGAATTTTATCTATTTCTATCCCCTCAAATAATATATAAACTTTTTTAGCTCCTGAAGTGATTTTACATAAGTTTACATCAGTAATATTTGGAAGAAGAGATTTAATTTCGCTGTATACCAATGTCCTTGCCAATTGGTCATCAATCTTATTCATAGATTTAACATCTCTAATTCGATTCTCATATACTTTATAGTAATAATACCAGCATAGTATCTTCTTTTGTCTGACCTTCATTGCTATATTAAATAGATCAACTATGGTTTGTGCTATAATATTACTAGACCCTATTAGAATCGCTTCTAAGGAGAATTCAGAAATCTGAATGTTAAATACCATGCTTTCACTATCTTTACTGCAAAAGGATGATAGTTCCTGTATGTCTTAAATTTTACTTTACTTTTTGCCTATAAAGGATTTTTTGATATGACAAAGTGTTCTAATTATCTCCCTCCTTCAAACATAGTTTTTCAACATTTTTCTCTGAACACAAACTAGTAAGTGAACAGGATAAGATGGGAGTAACTGAAGATAAGTCTTATAGTAAACAAATATTAAAGTTGCAATAAAGTTATAGTTTATTTATTTTAAAGTTGATGTACTATAATAAACTTTATTTTAAAAATATTAAATTATTCTATCCTAAATCTAATCATACAAATAATTATAATCTATAAATAAAACTAAATTGTTCAATAAACATAGACATAAATTTCATATAACATTAAATATTCTCTTAACTTTATTAATAATATTTTTTTCAAAATTTTTTTAAAAAAAATAAATAAATAAAGGTTATTACTTAATAAAATGCCTTTTAAAAAAAAAGTCTTTGAAAACACACCTCTGGGATTCCAGTAATAAAGGTGAGCTGGTATCTTATGAAAGAGATGAACAAAAATGTTATTAAAACATCTTTTTAAATTTAGTTTCAAAATTATTTTGAAATCTTTATTAATTTTTTGCAAAACAAAGTGATTTCTAACATTGTATTACAAGACTCTAGTCATTAGTAAAATGATTGTTAAGAAAGTAGCCATTCTCTTTTTTTAATAAAGATAAGTGGTGGACATTTTTTATAATAACAATTAATTATTGGATCCCTATATTTCCATAAAGGAGGTATTAGTAAGGATTCATTAAAATACCTTCTGAAGTTCAAAGAAATCAAATAAAACTAAGTTCTATAATAAATTCAATCTTTTAGTAGTTAGAACTTGAATCCTACAAAAAGAAAATAGAGAAACATCAACAATACATTTTCTTTTTTTAAAAATCAAAAAAAGTAAAGTTTATGTTGAAACGTACTCTGTCTTTTCCAACAACTTAATTTACCTGAATATACAAAAAAGAAAAGTTTAAAAATTTAAAATACTAAACATATAAACCAGAACTTATATAATAGAAAAAAAAATATTAATAAAATATTTTTAAGGTTTGCATTTGCAAATAATTTTGAAAACTTCCTGATTCTTTTATGTCCAAGCTGAAGCCAAAGTTCTTATGAAAAAAGAAAAAGTTAAAATCCATTTTTTTGAAGTTCAAAATTTTTTTTTCAAAACTTATCTGTCCTATACATCTAAAAGAAAAAAGTTGCAATGCTAATAAATGTTTCATAAAATAGTTAGCTCAAAGAAAATCTACTCACCAAATTCTCATATATTTAAAGTAATCCAAAAAATGGCTGTCTAAAAAAAGGAAACAAACCATTAGAAAATATTTTGTTAAGAGAAACAAATTAACTGATTTTTTATCAAGAATTTATGTGTCCAATATTCAACTATCATCCAAATCATAATTGAAATATTGAAAGATAAATTACTGAATTCAGTCTTCAATAGTATAAAGGTATCATATGGAAGGTACTCATCTTTAATCCAATCAACAGGAACTTGGTTTAATTCAATTTTCATGATACCCTATGAAATCCCTAGGCTTAGAAAAGATGTCTTATTAATATCTAAAAAAAAATGAAAAATAAAATCATTTAAAAAAAACCTTCCATTGAAATCTCATTCCATCTAGAAAGGTTACCTAAAACAAAAGAATTAAATTCAAAATTATATACCCTGATTTTCTTTTCCATGTATCCAGCCCATCTAAAAAAAAAGATAAAATTGAAGTTAATGTATATTTTATTAGAATAAATAATCTAAAACAGAGAAAAAAACTTACCAAAAATAAAATCCCATGTATCCAAAGAGACCTGAAGAACTATCTGAAAAAAATGAACTGTTAGTAACTGTTTATTAAAATAAATTAAAGAAAAAAAATTTTTTTCTAAAACTTACAAAATATCACATAGGATACTAAGGGAGCCACCTAAAGAAAAAGAAAAAATTGAAATATTATAATATTTCATTATTGTTATAGAATTTGATTTTTTTTGTGGGGTTTTTTCAACTTTTTTTTAAATAAAATATGAGAGAAGAAGGAAAGGATGAGGGAAGAAAAATGAAATTTATTTTTTTATAAAAAAAAATTAAAAATATGGTGGTTAAAAAACTATTTTTTTTTTTAAGCAAATTATAAAACAGTTTTTTTAACAAATTTTTTTTTTTAAAAAAAAAAAGATATAAAACAATGAAGGAAAGAAAAAATGAAGAGAAAAATAAAGGAAAAAAATGGGAAAAAATGAAAGGTAAAGGGCAAAAGAAAAGATTTTTGTTGGAAAAAAAGTTTAAAAGTTAAAAATAGTTTATTTTTAGTCCAGAGCATTAGCATAGAACTATATATTTCTAGTTCTAGTATACATTTGTCCGCCCGCTCAATTTTTGAGTTGATAGATTATTGGTTCCTATTATGCAATAATCTCAATAAAGTAAGCACCCATTCATCATATGTTTAATAATCAAAACTCTCTTACTCTGGACTCAATAACAGTTCACTATTCCCTAGTTATATTAATGATCACTAAGTTAAAAAAGTTTAGATCAAACTATAATTATTTTATAATGTTACGTTGTTACGTCTAATCCAGTGTTGGGCAATTGGACAAATTGACGTTTTGGACATTTGTCCAAAACC
>QKYT01000558.1:2020-17393 GCA_003550305.1 Glomus cerebriforme | reverse complement strand
AATTACTCAACTGATATAACTGATATATTTTTAAATAAGGTATGGATTTTTTAAAAAAATTGGATTTAATTACTTTATATTTAATAATATATTTTTATAATATAATAGGTTAAAGAACATTTGATTGATGATAATTTTGTAATTTCTTACGGAATATCTCAAAATCCAGAAACAAAAGATTATATTATGGTACTCCATAATGATTATTATAAGACATATTGTGTAATATGTGATAAAATATTTATAGATGAAGATAAATGGTGTAAATCGTGTCAAATAAATTATTTGAAAGAAAATTTTGCAAACTGGTCAAGCGAAAATGGAAAAATTGATAATTCTATTAAAGAAATACAATTGAATATCAAATATCCAACTGATTTGATATTCGAGTGGATACCATATAATCAGTTTAGCAATTTTATAACAATAGGCAAAAGTGATTTTGCTACAGTATATTTATCAATATGGAGGAATGGTCCATTATATTGGGATGGAGAAAACGGGAAGTATATAAGAAATTCTAGTAAAATGGTAGCTTTAGTATGTTTAAATTACTCAACTAATATAACTGATATATTTTTAAATAAGGTATTGATTTTTTAAAAATTGGATTTAATTACTTTATATTTAATAATATATTTTTATAATATAATAGGTTAAAGAACATTTGTTTGATGATAATTTTGTAACTTACGGAATATCTCAAAATCCAGAAACAAAAGTTTATATTGTAGTACTCCATAAGTATTATTGTAAGACATATTGTTTAATATGTGATAAAATATTTATATATGAGGATAAATGGTGTAAGTCATGTCAAATAAATTATTTAAAAGAAAATTTTACAAACTGGTCAAGTGAAAATAAAAAAATTGATAATTTTATTCAAGAAATGCAATTGAATATCAAATATCCAACTGATTTAATATTCGAGTGGATACAATATAATAAGTTTAGAAATATTAAAAAAATAGATGAAGGTGGTTTTCCTACAGTATATTCAGCAATATTAAAAAATGGTCCATTATATTGGGATGAAGAAAACAGGATATATATAAGAAAATTTGATAAAATAGTTGATTTAATATGTTTAAATTACTCAACTAATATATTTTTAAATATGGTATGGATTTTTTTTAATAAATTGGATTTATTTACTTTTGATTTAATAGTATATTTTTACAATATAATAGGTTAAAGAACGTTTGATTGACAATAATTTTAAAATACATGGAATATCTCAAAATCAAGAAACAAAAGATTATATCATAGTTCTCTATAATGAGACACGTTGTGTAATGTGTGGTAAAATATATACAGAAATAGATTATAAATGGTGTAAGACATGTCAAATAAATTATTTAAAAGGAAATTTTATAAACTGGACCAGTGAAAATGAAAAAATTGTTGATTTTATTCAAGAAATGCAATCGAAAATTTATACTTCTTATGATGGGGTATTTGAATGGATACCATACAATCAGTTTAATGAAATTGAAGTTAAAGAAATAAGCAAAAGTGATTTAGTAACAATATATTCAACAACATGGAAGGATGGTCCATTATATTGGAATAAATCAGAATATTCAAGAGAATCAAATAAAAAAGTGTATTTAAAATGCTTGAATAACTTACTATTTACTGTTGTTGAATTTTTAGATAAGGTATGAAAAATTTTTTATTAATTTGATTTAAATATTAATAGTGTATAACTACTTTTTCATATTTTTATAGGCTAAATTATATACAGTAAAGGAACCTAATTTTATTACTTCTAAAATATGTGGAATATCTCAAAGTCCAAAAACAAAAGATTATATTATGGTACTCCATAATAATTATTATAAGACATATTGTGTAATATGTGATAAAATATTTATAGATGAGGATAAATGGTGTAAGACATGCCAAATAAATTATTTAAAAGAAAATTTTGCAAACTGGTCAAGCGATGGAAAAATTGATAATTTTATTCAAGAAATGCAATTGAATATCAAATATCCAACTGATTTAATATTCGAGTGGATACCATATGATATGTTTATAAATATTGAAAAAATTGGTGAAGGTGATGTTGCTACAGTATATTCAGCATTATGGAGGAGAGGTCCATTATATTGGAATAAAGAGAACAGAAAGTATATAAGAAATTTTAGTAAAGTTGTTGCTTTAGTATGTTTAAATCACTCAACTAATATATTTCTAAATAAGGTATGATTTTTTTTTTGTAAATTTGATTTAAATACTTTTGATTTAATAATATATTTTACAATTTGATAGGCTAAAATATATTTAATTGACAATAATTTTGAAACGTATGGAATATCTCAAAATCCAGAAACAAAAGATTATATTATGGTACTCCATAATAATTATTATAAGACATATTGTGTAATATGTGATAAAATATTTACAAATAGCTTTAAATGGTGTAAGCCATGTCAAACAAATTATTTAAAAGAAAATTTCAAAAACTGGTCAAGCGAAAATGGAAAAATTGATAATTTTATTCAAGAAATCCAATTGAATATTCAATATTCAACTGATTTAATATTCGAGTGGATTCCATATAATCAGTTTAAAAATATTAAAAAAATAGGTGAAGGTGATTTTGTTACAGTATATTCAGCAATATTGAAGAATGGTCCATTATATTGAGATAAAGAAAAAAGGACATATATAAGAAAATTTGATACTTTAGTGTGTTTAAATTACTCAACTGATATAACTGATATATTTTTAAATAAGGTATGGATTTTTTAAAAAAATTGGATTTAATTACTTTATATTTAATAATATATTTTACAATATAATAGGTTAAAGAACATTTGTTTGATGATCATTTTGTAATTTACGGAATATGTCAAAATCCAGAAACAAAAGATTATATTATGGTACTCCATAATGATTATTATAGGACATATTGTGTAATATGTGATAAAATATTTATAAGTAAGGATAAATGGTGTAAGTCATGTCAAATAAATTATTTAAAAGAAAATTTTGCAAACTGGTCAAGCGAAAATGGAAAAATTAATAATTTTATTCAAGAGATGCAATTGAATATCAAATATCCAACTGATTTAATATTCGAATGGATATCATATAATCAGTTTAGAAATATTAAAAAAATAGGTGAAGGTGATTTTGTTACAACATATTCAGCAACATGGAAGAATGGTCCATTATATTGGGGTAAAGAAAACAGGATATACATAAGAAAATTTGATAAAATAGTTGATCTAATATGTTTAAATTACTCAACAAATATATTTTTAAATAAGGTATGGATTTTTTTTTATAAAGTGGACTTATTTACTTTTGATTAATAATATATTTTTACAATATAATAGGTTAAAGAACGTTTGATTGACAATGATTTTAAAATACATGGAATATCTCAAAATCAAGAAACAAAAGATTATATCTTAGTTCTTCAAAATGGATATTGTATGGGTATGGAACATGGTAAAACATATTGTGAAAATTGTAATGAAAAATATACTAATGCAAAGTACAAATGTTGCAAACAATGTCTAATAAATGATCTAAATCTCACAAGCTGGACCAGCAAAAATGAGAAAATTGATGATTTAATTAAAGATATGCAATTAAAAATTAATTCTCATCTTAATATAGTATTTGAATGGATATTATATAATCAATTTAATTACATTAAGAAGATAGGTAAAGGTGGGTTTGCTACTGTATATTCAGCAATATGGAAAGATGGTCCATTAAAATATAACATTGACGAAAAAAAATATAAAAGAGTTTTAAATAAAAAAGTTGCATTAAAATGCTTAGATGATACACAAAATATGACTGATAAATTTTTAAATGAGGTATGAATTTCTTTAATATACTTATAGATACTAAAATACTTTTTCTTTAATCTAATAATAACATATTCTTTAAAATTAGGTTAAGGAATATTCAATTAACAAAATGAATAATATTCTTAATGTGTATGGAATATCTCAAAATCCAGAAACCAAAGATTACATTATGGTTCTCGAATATGCAGAAGGTGGAAATTTTAACGAATGGATAAATAAAAATTTTAAAGATTTTAATTGGAAAAATAAAATACAAATATTGTTAGATATTATCGAAGGTCTTAAAGGAATTCATCAAAAACGGATGGTTCATCGTGATTTTCATACAGGAAATATATTATTTTTAACAAAAAATTTGAATACCTTTAATAAAAAATCATTATTTATTTCAGATATGGGATTATGTGGAAAAATGGATAATATAAGCGAAACAAATATCATTGGAGTTATGCCTTATATGGCTCCTGAAATATTAAGAGGAAATCCTTATACTCAAGCTGCAGATATATATAGTTTTGGTATGATTATGTATTTCACAGCAACTGGAAGACAACCTTTTGTTAATCGTGCTCATGATGAGTTTTTAGAAATAGATATATGCAATGGAATTAAACCTAAAATAAATGATTCAGAAGCACCAAAATGTTATATTGACTTAATGAAAAGATGTTTAGATTCAAATCCAAATAATAGACCAAATGCTACAGATATATATGAATTAATTGAGTCATTTTATAAATCCTATACTTATGCAAAAAGTGAATCATTTACAATTGAAATTAAAAAACAATTTAAAGAAGCAGAAGATTACAGAAAGTTACATCTCTCCACTTTTAAGAAAACTAAACAACATCCACAAGCTATTTATATATCTCGATCGATTAATCTTATTACACCAAAATATATTAATTCTGAATGTTTAGATTGTGGGATCTGAATCTTTAATTGAACTCAAGATAGAACATACTGTATAGTAAAGGTAAATTGCTTAACATAATATAGTTGGCTTGCTAAATTTTTTAATAGTATGTCATTATCATCAAATATATAATGAATTCAATTTTAATTTTTTTGTAATAATCATGTAGGATGAAAAAGGTGACAGTGACAGTGTGATAATTTCATCCTAAAAGCTGGAGGTTTACAAAAGTTGATTACAAAAATATATAAAGCTAGGTTTCTCGCCATATTCACTATATTAATATAGTTTTTTATAAATAGGATATTATATATATATATTATAACTATACATAACATAAACAAATTTTTCTTTTGTTCAACATTGATTATAGATATATGTAAAACCTTTCTTTACATAAATAAATCTGTTTGTAATTGGGCAAAACTTTTAAATATCTTTAATATTATTATTATTAGAAACTCTTTTTTAGTATTTATTCCGTTAACTTTTAATCTAAGAATGAGTCTTATTTGCTCATGTGATTATAAAATGCCGGGCAATAT
Organism: Glomus cerebriforme; assembly: GCA_003550305.1. NCBI lineage: Eukaryota > Fungi > Glomeromycota > Glomeromycetes > Glomerales > Glomeraceae > Glomus > Glomus cerebriforme. Next base: position 12,090 of record QKYT01000558.1, on the reverse strand, counting down.
AATTTCTTAAAAGGTTGACATTTTGATTTTCTCAGAAGAATTTCCTTCCTATAATTATTAGGAGCTAAACAGTTTAATTTATATAATAATATATATTAAAAACATCTGAACTTATTAAACTCATAAAATTGTTTTAAAATTTTATTTATCAGACAATAAATTTATAATCATGACATTTATAGAATTACTTTTATAATCCAATTTAAAATGATCAAATTCTAAAATTATGCATTTTCTAATTAGAGCAAACTAGAAGAATATTGCTTGTAGGATTGGACCAGTCCTAAAAAGATCAGTCTTTTAACCAGGACCAGACCGGACTGATTATAAAACGGTCTTATGAATCAGTTCAAGACCGGTCCAAAGACTGGTCTTTGGATCAATTTGGTAGGTTTTAAGAAGAATTCCAGATTAGCGCACTAAAAGGTAAAAAATCAACATGGAGTTGGATATTGTATAGAAAGGCATATAAACCACATATAACAAATAGTTGTGCTAAAAAAATTTGGGATCTAATGGATTATAATAAGGAATGCGTTATTGGAGTAACTAATGACTGGGAAATGGGTGGCCTGAATTCATGTGACTTAATATCGATTACTGCTTTATATTAAAAGTTTAAACAATATTAAAATTAATTTTATTGTTTAAATAAGGTAATTGCTTCTAGCCAGCTTTTTAATCCTACCAATTCTATTGGATTAAAATTATATATAATATCCAGACCGGTCCTCAAATCATAGACCGAAGACCATAAAGACAGCAGGACTGTCACAGGAACGTCTTTTGTCAGGACCAATCCAACTATTTGCTTGAAATTTATTAATTTAGCAGTTTTTGTTAAAAGGTTTAATTATATAAATGTAAGTAAAGAAACATATCTCAAAATCTAAAATTATTAAATGCAGTTCAGATTATATCTAAATACTGTAATATGAGTTTTTGCATTAGAATAATTCGTTCAAATCATTTTTTCAAAAACCAAATTCTGTCATTTTACTTTCTATACGATCTTTAGATTTGATATACAAATTGCTCTAAACTAATTAATATTTATCTCTAATTTGATAGAATTAATAACATGCAAAACCATTGATCATGTCCAAATGCCAAATTGATCATTTTTCATAACATCCAAAATGAAATCATCTGGTTATATATTTCCATTGTAGTAAATGATTAGCAAAGTTAAATAGTAGTTTAACTAATTTTTACTTTTATCAATCAATAACTATTGTTTGTTCAAATCTCTTCAATCCTTTTGGCAAATGAACATGAAAGGGAATTTTGCTCTATAATATAACTATTTGCTTGAACAAAATTTCTATAAAATAACTTAGTATAAGCATTATTATAAAGACTTAAATAAAAATTTTACATTTATTCACTATTTATAATATTTTATTTATGATATTCTTTTATTATGTAATTAATTACTATTGACAGTTACGGTACATTTTGCCAAAAGTTGATTCGCTGAAACCCATTTTGTTAAAGCCATTTTGCCAAAAGGATATTTTGTTGAAGAGATATTTTACTGAATGTCCATTTCCCGAAATTCATTTCACTAAATCCTTTTTCCCAAATCATCCATTTTACTGACATCCATTTTCCATTTCACTGAATAGACATTTTGCTGAAAATGGTAGTAATGTTTTTTGAAATTATGTTTAGTTTGCCATGTGTACATCATAATCTAAAAATTTTATCAAACTATAAACTTTTAATAAATGAATTTATTTACATTATATTATGTAAATAGTTCAGTACATTTTTTTATAACAATATTGATCACTAACATTTTTGATGAAATATCCATTCAACAAAATGGCTTTAACAAAGGACCCTTTGGCAAAATATTAATCCATTTAAATGTTTATTTAATAAATGACACTTCAGAGAAACTTCTCTTCAGCAAAATGGGTTTCAGTGAAATGGACTTTGACGAAAAGTCCAGATTAATGTGTTTATGTATATACTGTATTTAAGAACAATAGAATTCCTATAGTGTTAGCTATGATTTAATTGCAATTAATCTTAGTGATTGTTATTTATTCAAGTAAAAATTAAAAATTAAAATAAAATTACTACTAGGACTCTTAAATATTATTTTAAGGATAGGTTCTATAGATTCTGTAAATATAAAAAATGATATATATATATATTAACACTATTTAAAACAATTCTTTCCATCATTTGCATTTTTTAGTCCAGATAAATTATTAAAATTCAGTAGCCTACTTGTATAAAAGGTGTTTATTTTCATTAAATTCATATTCATCATTAATTTGATTATAAATTTCACAATTATTGTCATCATTATCATCATCATATAATTCTTTAAATCATCAATAAAAATCTTTCATATAAATAATTTGCAGTTGGATTAACCAATCATTTTACCTTTTCTAAACAAGTAAGCCTTTCCATTTAATTCAACTTATTTTTTTGAATGTAATAATAGGTTTGAAGTTTTTTTTTAAAAAAAAAATTCATATTTATTTTTTGGTAGAAGGACATGAAAACTATAAATATAAAGTATTACAAACAAACTTTATAAACTTTTAATAAACAATAATTCAATTGTATTAATATGTTGAGCTAAATAACATAAAGTATATGTAAAGTATAACAATTCTATTCTTGCTTATTATCATCATTCAAATCATTAGCAATAGTTAAACGTTGTTCTCGCCATTGAATGATTGAATTATATAATTTTTCAATAATATTAAATGTAATTGTTAAACAACTCGTTATAAAAGTTAATAATGGAATAATATTATATAAGTGATAGTAATTTGTGTCTTATAAATTATCTATAATAATTAATGTAAAAATTAGTTTATTTATTTATTATTTATTTTTTTTTAATATAAATTATGAATTAAAAATAATTACCTGAATGATAAATTGAGGAACATCTTTCATAATAAAAGTTATGATGCCAAGCCAAAATATTAATGTTTGTGATTTTTTTGAAAAATTAGCAGTAAATAAATTTAATCCTGCAAATCTTGAAGATAAAATGTTTAATACTTCAATATTTGTTGCTGCTAAAAGTGTAAATATTGAGGAAATAGTAGCATGTGATTTAAACCAATCATTAAATTCATCATTTTGAAAGGTTTCATAGATTAGTAATATTGTTGCTGACATTAAATTAATAAAAGTTGAAAGAATAATTATTGTTAAACTGTAAGAGAAATAAATTAATTAATAAAACTTTTCAAATTTTACTTATTTTTAAAATTAATGAATTATTACAAACCTTGGAATAAAAAGTGGTTTAAAATCATTACCATGTTTATATACAAATAATCCATTTAAAATAAAATCAACAATAGACAGTACAATTTTAAAGATGATACTGTTATTTCCCTAAATAAAAAATAAATATTAATAGTGATTAAATAAAAAATTCCAATAATTTATATTTACTTTGTTATTTCTTCTTTTAGCCAATAAAAATATTATTATTAAGATTAAAGAGGCAATTATAATAGCTATTATCAGTCCTTTATTTTCTCGCAAAATTTGTTTAATGTCAACTACAAAATAATATAATTATTAATAATAAACTAAAAAAAATCAATTAAAATAACATAATAACAAAGTTACCATATGGTTGGTACCCATAATTTTGATCTAATAATGAAGTATGTTGATACATAGAAAGTTGAGTAAATCCTTTATATTGAATCATATTATTTAAATCTTTTTGTAAATTATTAGCATTCCTCATAGATGGATCATTTGTAGATTTGATTTGTAAAGGAATAATTAATTGTTCAGGTGAAACTGAAGTATCGATCTGATAAGGACCATTATTTTCTAACCTTCCAGGATTAACAGGAAGAATGGAAGAAATGTTTAGGAGTAATTGTTTAATAAATTCTGTTGGATTTAATTTATAAACTTCTGTTCCTTCAGGTATTAATCTAATCGATCCAGAGAAGGAATCTAAAGATGTTAAATTAATAGGTATTATATTATAAATAATTCAATTTGAAACAACTCTGTATTATTTACCTTCATACGATTCTTCTTTAGATTCTATTTTTATGTATTGTATAAGTTAGAATTTATATGTATATCAGTAAAAAAAAAAAAAAGACTAGTAAATACCAGTTCGAAATATCCAATTGTCATGATCAAGCCTAAATATAGGTTCATCAGAATTGTAATGCTTTACAAAATTTGGAGATATATATACATGATATTCGCCATTTTGTACATTAAAAGTACTGGATGATATATTGATTGATACTACATTATTATTTGAATCAATTGAACAAAATTGACTTTGACCAGAAATTGTCTGACGCATTGAAATATTTGTCCCATTAATTAGAAAGATTGTGATATTTCGAATTGATAGTGAAACAGGAACTTCATAATAAATTTTAAGAATATCTCTTTCTAATGAGATGGTTGAATTATTTGGTGGATCAAGTGATGTGATTCTTGCTGTTATCATTCCAGGTTCACGACCTATTAAACAGAAAAAAAAGATGGATTAAAGAAAATATATAATGTAATATATATGTCCGTGTAATGATAAATATATTCACCATCATTAATAAATTTTGGTAAATCAAATGAACTTAATATAAAATTGGTTGAAGAAATGTTAGAAATCATTTCAATCCTATCGTCAATATAATTATCAATAATAACACATGGATTTGGAAGTATAATAGAATCAAAAGTTGAATTAAATAAATTATTATTATCATAAATATTTCCAGAAATTTTGCAACTATTTTGTAAAGTATTTTTACTTTTATAAAGTAATAAATAACCTCCATAATATAAATTAGTTCTAACAGCTAAATCAGCGTTAGAAGATCCTAATGTTTCAAGGGTGTCAATTGAACCAGACGAACGAAATGAAATCAATAAGAATGAATGACTGCTATTTGGTAGAGTTGTTTTTTGGAGTTGAAGAATACATTTATATCCAATTCCCAAAGTATCTGGTACACAAATAACATTTGTGAGAATCATATCTTGAACGTTGGTTGTATAAACAATAAATGGATCTGTAAATTCGTTCATATCAGGACTATAAAAATTAGCATAAACATATAAACTTGGTTGTAAATTTGTAGCTGTTGAATAATTTCTAGAATAAATAAATCCAATTCCATTATCAATAGTTTGAAATGAGAATACAGGATTACTGAAAAATTGAAGATCTGCTAAATGATCACGACGCATAATTCCATATTCATTTTCTTGTTTATAAAGATTTCCATTAGGACTAAAAAATATAATACAATTGTAAGCAATAAAGAATTTATTAGTTAAACCTTACAATATTTGTAAAACTTACGTTAGACTAAATTTTTGCCAAGATATAATTTTAGGGTCGTATATGTCAATTAATTGAAAATAATAATATGAATCATAAATGTATTTAAATTTTCCTTCTCGCCCAATTATATTATAATTATGGTAACTAGCGGGACCAAGCCAATTGTTGCTATAGTATAAAAACAGAATTATATTAATGAAATAAATCAGTATAGATATATAAAGAAATAAAGCAATTTTTACCTTAATATATTTCCTTCCGAATTTACTTCAAGAACAAATCTCCCAAATGGGGCAGTAGGAGTGATATCAGATATATTATAATAGAAAATATAAAAAAGGTTTATATTCCTAACAAGATTGGATATTTTAATATAATCAGGTGATAAAATATTTGATCTATTTAATCGGCAATAGTTAAATGTTGGAACCGAAAAGTCCTGAACATTAAAAGTTGATAACGTTCCATTCTCATGTAGAAGCTTTAGATGTAAATTTGGTTCATTGCATCCCGTATCATTCATTGGACGATAAAATCGAATTAATTTAGTTCCGTCCGGAAACATAAAATATTCAATATTTGGGGAAATGTAAAGATCATCTTCGGATTTGTTATAGGCATTATTATAGGTATAGGCATGAGTTTTCACAATAAAAAGTAATAAAATACCGACAGAAATCATGAATAAAACCGAAAATTTTAAATTCTGTATCATTTTTTTCTTTTTTTTTTTAAAAAAAAATTATCATGAGAAAAAAAGACCAAACAATTCTTTTTATAGTTTAAGATTCTAGTTTGTCGATCACGGAATTTAATAATTTGTTATTAACCGTATTAAACTAAAATCTATTCAATATGCCACACGATAATAACATTATTGTGCTACTAAATCCTATCTGTCGCCAGTGCGATAACTTGTTTATTAATAAGTTTGACATTTGACTTTTTTTTACGAGTTCAGTTTACAAACGTCTGAAAATGGACTGACAATAAGTTTTATTCACTTAATAAATTTCTATAAAGATTTCTAATGGAAGAAAAAATTTTATTTAATCTTCGAAATTTAATCTATTTACCGGGATCTTACATCGATTTTTTAGTACTAATAAAAAAATTTATAGAAAATAATACTTTTAAAATTATTCAACAATCTAATTGTATATTAAATGAGGCATGCTTGTTAACTTCCGATGGTTTAATATAAAATAACTCAGTACATATGAATTATACAAAAATAAAGTATAACAAAGATGTAAAAGCTACAGCTAAAGCCATTATAGTACCAAGTACAGCGCGAAATACAGATCGAGAACGGATTATTTTGTTACTTTATTTATAATTCTTCCGAAATTCGTTTACTAAAACCACCTTCCACATTTACCCATTTCTAGCCTCTTTTTCATAGTACCATCACTACAACCATATATTTCTACAAAATTTTCTCCTACTCCTGCTGGTGATGGTGGTGCTCCTCCTGGTGGTCCTCCTGCATCTGGTGGTGCTGAACCTACTGGTCCTCCCGCATCTGGTGCTGCCCCTGCATTTGGTATTGGAAATCTTTCTGGTGGTTTTTGTGGTCCTTTTGGTTTTTTTGGTTTTTTTGGGTCTTTTACGGGTTCCTGTCGTCTTCGAGGAGTTCTACTAATTGGATTCTCCAAGTCGTAGGTTGGATGAGCAAAATTAAAGGTAACAAATATTACAACAAGTGCAATAAATATCCTATATTTGAATCCAATATAAGACATTTTTTAATAAAATTCTTTTAGACGATGATTTTGTACAGTTTCAATCCTGTTAATTTGTTTTATTTTATTTATACTTATTATGAGAACCGGAAATTTATATACCGAAAAAAAATTTTTTTGATACCGTATAAGGACAATAGACAAACAAGTAATTTATCAATTGTGTTAAATAATGCACGATGATGAATTTTTTTTTATGATCAACAAAATAAAATCGTCGTTTTATTAAGTGAATGTTTACAAATTTGTGGCTTTTTTTTTGAAAAGAACAGAGACCCTATCCGTTATCCGTTAAAAAAACGGATATCTACGGATATATGAATATCCAGATTGACGGATATCCGGATAATACCTATGGCGTACGGTAAAAGTCAAAAGGTTATAGTAAAAAACAACAAATAACTTGTTTTACAACAAGTTATTTAATGTTAAATCTTTTTTTAAAAAAATTAAAAATAGGAAAATATTTGAGAAAATAATGACCTTTTAATATTGTAATATATTTAAAATTATTCATTATGAACAAAATATCACCAAAAGCTATTTTAAATAATTCAAAACAGTAATTTCAGAATTAGCGTCTCTTAAATTTGTTCATGTGAAGCTTGACATTTGTACTACATCATTCTGTTGATCGGTGTGACCTTTCGATTTACTGTGATGTGATAAAATTACAATTCTAAACTTTGATGGCGATAAAAACCAAACATTAATTCTTTGTGTTTAGGGATATTTGATTAAACATCAACATGAGTATTTACTACAACAAAATCCACAAAATTATGGAGTTTTTGTCTTGAAAAGATTTGTAAAGAACCAGAATTACTATTTAATTCTGATAAATTTATCAATTTGAAAGCTCCTTGATTAGAACTTCTTTTAAACCGGGATGGTTTGTTATTGGATGAAATTATTATATGAGATAACTTGATAAAGTGCGTGGAGTTTTGTTTAGCATCCTTTTATACAACAAGATGTCAAGAAATGTAGTAAAGAGGATATCACAATTACGTAAAGAACTCTTCATAGGTTTATTGCTTTAATCAGATTTATCATATGTCTTAAGAAGATTTTTTTTATAAAATATATTCTTTTGAAGTATTAATACCTGAAGATTTGATTAATAAAATTTAGAATAGCTTTATATTCTCATTTACAAATAAAAATGTTGTTCAAAGCGCAAAAGTAGGTTGTAATAGTATTGATCGATATTCCATAGATTGTAGATAATGTTGAATGGAGTATTTATTTATAGTCATTCTTATCCTAATTTAGGTATACCAGTAGCCAGTAGGTAAATGATTATGAAGTTTTTCAAGTCATTAAAAAATAATTTTATATGTTAACAAGAAAATAAACTTTTTATTATTTTATTTTGTTTAATGATTTTTTTATTAAATATATTAATTATTTATTAAAAATTTTCAGTCTAGTCTAAACAAATCATTAATTTTACTACCTGTTATATTGTCTATTGTTTTAGCAATCCTCAACAATATTTAATAATCTCCATCCATTTTTTGTACTTTTTTTCATTTACTAATTTTTCCTGTGTTCGTTCCTTTATTATCTTTTCATTATTCTTGTTCATTTTCTTTTTTTTTCAATTTACATCACCATTTCTCGTTTCAAATTAATTTTCGTATGATTCAATTAACATTACAAAACTTGTTAACTTTAAATTATTCTCCCATTTTATTTCTTGGATATTGCATTCATTATTTTCTTAGTAAATCTCACTTTTTTCTACGCTTCGTGAGTGATCCTCATTATTCCTGGCACTTTCTTACTCTCTATTAGTATATTATATACTTTGCCTCAAATTGTTCTTTCCATTTTTAGCTTTCTCATTATTTCTTCTCATCAAATTTTCATTCTCAATGATTTCTTTAGCCTTCAATAATTTTAGTCGTTGATTTCTTGTTGTTAGATGGATTGTTGTATTATCTTCAGATTCTTTTTGTCTTTATGTTTAAAATGTTTAATATGATCACTGTACCTTTTATTTTTTCTGTTTTATCCCAATTTTCTGTTAATAAAATTGGTTTTTTCTCATTATGACTTCTAAATATTGCATAATCTTTTAAATCTTTAAATATATATTTATTATTGTATTCAATCAAATTTGGTTTTGCTAAATCCATAATATCCATTGTTTATCTTTTTTTTAGGAAAAGCAGGTTTTATATCTTAGTGTTTTACGGCTATTCTTTTGGTGTTTCAACTGTTACTTGGATTACTTTTGGCGTTTTGCTAATAGATGGTATCTTTAGAGTTACTGGATTTTTGAAAATAAAATAAATGAAGAGGAATTCTAATCTAAACCAAACTGCAGATAGGATATATTCAACTATCTGACCAGTCTTTCCTTGCCTGATACGAAGAAGACTTCTATATACAGTATAAGGAAGAGAAGAGGAAGTTTAAAGGAATTTAAAAAAATCAAACCAGCCAGATAGAGGAGATGCTGAGATACTCGATTATCTGACTGGACCTTCCTTGCCTGATACGAGGAAGACCTCTATATACAGTATAAGGAAAGATAAAAGAAGGAGTTTAACGGGGTAGTTTATTTTAAGAGATTATAGAAAAAAAATGAAATTATAGAGAGAAGAGTTTAAAGGGAAAATTCAGTGAATTTATTTTTTTTAAATTTAGAGAAAGAAAAATCTTAAGAAAATAGTAGGTATTTATAAATTTTTATTTTACCTTTTGTAAAATTTACAAAGGATGTGTCATAATAACTTATTATGTTTTTTTATTATTAATTATGTAATGTGTTACTTAATTTAGATTGGGCTCACATAAGTCACAATCCATTTTTTTTACGCGTTGTGTATTAGATCATAATTTCCTATTTTTTTATGAAAATAACTACATTTAACCGGGGGTAAAATTCCTCCTCCAACCCACGTGATTTATGATTTATTATGATAAAATAAACTATTATATACTTTTTATTCGCGTGCTTTTTGATTATTATAAAACTTGCTATTGTATTACAT
>QKYT01000557.1:7425-34446 GCA_003550305.1 Glomus cerebriforme | reverse complement strand
TGTCTTTATATATTTTTAGAAAACTTCTGTTCACAGGCGTTTTTAGGACTTTTCCCGATAATTCCCTTAGTTTGTTAAGTGCCATTTCCAATTACATTATGAATGTAATACGGTCCTTTCCATTTGGGGCTTAATTTTTCAGACCATTGCTTATCTAGAGTAGCACGATAGTATAAGACTTGATCACCAATCTTAAATCTGATTTCCTTTTTTAGTTTCTTATCATGGAAATCCTTTTGTTTTTGCTGCTCAGATTTGATATGCTGTTGCACATCATTTCTAACATCCGATAGGTGCGTCACTTGATGATCTATGTGCTCGATTAAGTTAGATTCCTCCTCCATTTCTGTACTATCGGTGGCAATTTTGCTTCTCTTCCATACACAAGGAAAAATGGGAATATTTTTGTAGTTGAATGTGCACTAGTACGATAAGCAAATAGAACAGGGGCTATAAACTTATCCCAGTCATTTAAATGATTGGTGGCTGTTCGTGAGAGGGCTTCTATTAATATTCTATTAAATCTTTCTACAAGTCCATTGGTCTGCGGATGGTAAGGAGTTGACATTAAGTGTGTAATTTCAAATTTCTTTAATAATCCTTTCAAGAGCTAATTATTAAAATGTGTTCCTCTATCAGTTAGGATTTTTTCAGGGCAACCGTAACGGCAAATAATACTTTCATAAACAAATGTCACAGTTTCTTGTGCAGTAGCTTCTTTTACAGGTTTTGCTTCTGGCCATTTAGTCATGTAATCCATAGCAACAATGATATATTTGTTTCCTTGCAAAGTTACATTCAACGGTCCTACGTAATTGATTCCAATTTGGTAAAAAGGTGCTCCAACTGGAATTGGATGTAATGGTTCTTGTNGCTTTGATTTTCCTCTTCTTTGGCATGCATCACATGATTCTACATAAGTGCTTATATTTTGGAACATTTGCGGCCAAAAAAATCGCTTCTTCATTTTATCCATCATTCTATCTTTAGAGGCGTGTGCAGCTGTGGGGTCATTATGGAACATATAAAATACAGGTCCATTTCGTATTTTTGAACTACTTTAACTAAATTATTCTGATTATTTCGATCTTTCTTGAATAATAAATTGTTCTTAACTAAATAATGTTTTGATTGGTTGACTAATTGCTTTTGTTATGCTTCACTAAAATCTAAGGGAAATGTACTATTACTAATATAATTTAATAAATTATGATAATGTTGAGTATCCATGTTAATTGGCCGTTCATCACAATGTGAACGCTTTAGCTTTCACCATAAAGAAATAACTAACTAAATATATAAAATATAAATAAAAAAAAAATGTTTAACTAAAAAGGAACTTAATCTAATTCAGCGACGATGGGTTCAAGAGAAGGGGTATAAACAGGTAAGTTGTTGTAGAGACGTTCTAAAAGTCTCAAATATACTATGGCATTCTCACGTTGAACTAAAATAGGTTCCTTCCACCACGGTACATTGACTAAAAATCTTGGGTCCATATCTGGGTGAAGGTGTCCTGGAGAAAAACTCCAAATACAACGATGATAGAGGGTACCATAAATTAAGTTTTTCTTGCATAATTTACAGTAGGTATGGATGTGATAGTTTTCAGTATCACATTTCCAGGTACATCTGCTTCCTCCTCTAGTTATTGGTTGTCCTGCTATAACCTGCTTAATTTGAATAGCAGTACGGTAAATTTGTTNAATNTCTTCTCTGGTAAAGTTTCCTGCAGGGGTTTCCATGTCATACATTTCTATGCCTTCACTTCATTCTGAATTTGCAGTTCCGTCGTTAGAATGGTATTCCCATTCAATTTCACTTTCATTTTCTTCAACCCATCTTGGGTCCCATCCATTGTTATCATGATCTTGTTGATACTCTTCAGTGTTAATAGACGAAACTTCTGGCTCGCAAGTGCAGATAATATGTCCGCAACATGGATAAGGTTCAGGAATAGTTATGGGTAAAGATTTCTTACTTGTAATTTCCTCAAATTCACTGTCGCTTTCGTAAGGAATCTTTTGATTGGGAGTGAGTCGTCTTCGCTTGTTGCTTCTAACTAATGCCATAGATGAAGATTCTGCTTCTGGTTCTTCATCTTCTTCTGTGTCTGCGTCATAGGTAATGACTAAGAAACACTCATTTTCTTTCTCTTGGTCAGTTTGATCATTATACATGCGAGATAATGCGTCTGCATTAGCGTTATGCTTTCCTGGGCGATGTTCAATGGTGAAATTATATTGTTGGAGTTCCATAATCCAATGAGCTCTTCTGCCTTTAGGCATTTTTGAAGTTTTTAACCATTTAAGAGCGGAATGATCTGTGACGATAGAGAAGGGTCGGCTTAAGTAATGGTGGAAGTGTTTTACTACCCATACGATTGCAAGACATTCTAAGTCAGTAATTGGATAATTTTCCTCTGCCTTGTTGGTAGTTCAACTAGCATACGCAACTACACATTCTTGACCATTAACTTTTTGTGATAATACAGCTCCAAGTCCAAACTTGCAAGCATCAGTATATAATGTAAAAGGTTGTTCAAAGTCAGGATATTGTAGAATAGGTGCTTTAATGAGTCTTTCCTTAAGTCTGTCAAAGGCAACCTGTTGTTTTTCTGTCCATTGGAAAGGTATTTCCTTCTTAAGTAACATGGTCAATAGTTTGGCATGGTGGGCGAAATCTTTGATGAACTTTCGGTAATATCCAAAAAGTCTGAGTACAGCTCTGAGTTGAGTTAAAGTCTTGGGAATTGGAAAATTCTTGACTTTTTCAATCTTTTCTGGATCAGGATGAATACCTCCTTGTCCTACTATGTGTCCTAAGAAGGAGAGTGATAGGTAGCAAAAGTGGCACTTCTTCAACTTAATGCTAAGTTGCACTTCGCGTAAGGTTTGAAATACTTGTTTTACATGGTCTAAGTGTAACTCTAAAGATCCTTTTGAGTAGATGATAATGTCATCTAAATAGACTGCTACAAAGAGTCCAAGGTAATCTTTTAGGATCCAGTTCATGAGGCATTGAAAGGTTCCAGGGGCATTGTTTAGTCCAAAAGGCATGACTAAAAATTCATAGAGTCCAGAAGGGGTAATGAAGGCTGTTTTTTCAATGTCATGAGGGTGCATGGAAACTTGCCAATATCCACTGGCTAAGTCTAATGTGGTAAACCATTGAGATCCTCCTAGAGAATCTAATAAATCATCAATCCTTGGAAAAGGGTAAGCATCTATTTTTGTAAGAGCATTTAACCTTCGGTAATTGATACATAATCTTTTGTCTCCTCCCTTCTTTTCTACGATGACAACTGGGGAGGCCCAGGGACTGTGAGAATGTCTAATAATTCCATTGGCTTCCATCTTCTTGATTTCTTCTTTAAGAAACTGAGTATTTTTGGGATTGGTACGATAGGGCTTTTGAGCTACAGGTAAAGCGTCTCCTGTATGGATTTTATGCTTTACTATGGTTGTTTGTCCTATTTCTGTCTGTCCTTTAGCACAAATGTCAGCGTATTCTTCTAAAAGATGTTGAAAAGCTTGTTGTTGATGGTAGTCGAGTGGTCCTACATGCTGATCTTCAAAGTTCTGTTCCTTTTCGCTTGATCCTTTTGCGCTTTCTGCTAAAAAAGACTGCAGGATTGTTAACTCAGGTCTCTTCATCTTCAGATTCTTCTTCAGAATTATATGGGGAATATACATTACTCCATGGATTGTATGTCATTTCGTCATCAAATACTTCTTCCTCATCGGTCATGTCTGAATAATAGACATAGTATTCATCTAAGAGCTCATCTTCGTAGTAATCATCTTCAGAGTCGTAATCTAATTCTTGAGTGGTAACCTTAGCGGTTTTGGTAAAGGTAATACGAATTCTAACAGTAACATTATTTTTACGAATAGTCAAGGTTGATTGCTCCCAACTCATGGTGGCATTTGCTTCTTTTAACCAGTTGTTTCCTAAAATAAGAACTTCATCCTTTGAGTCTAAAACTTGGAAAGAGGTAGGGATTTCAATCTTTCCTATTACTATAGGGATATCATCAACTATTCCTAAAGATCTAGTTCTTGCTCCATTTGCAATGACTACAATCATTTTGGAAGGTCTATCGATCTCATAGCCTAGTTTGTTAAGGAGAGCTTTAGTCATGATACTTGTGGCTGCTCCACTATCTACAATAGCGGTTTGTGCTTTTTGGTCAATTCTGAGAGTACATTTAGCAGCGGTAGTTGGTTCTTCATCACTGTCAGCTAAATTAGCTTCTTGAGTTCCATCCTGTTGCGCTTTCTCACGTGATCTCCTCACAGCTCTTGATAATCCAGAGCGATAGGTAGGAATTATATGGGCAGCTTGTCCTACAGAGAGTCCGCATGGTAAGTTTTGTAAATAGGTAGCTACGTTGAACTCAGTTAATTGTTCGATTGGTGCGGGTAATAATCTTCTCCTAGGAGTCTTGGTGGTCTTTGTTGAAGTAGTAATGGTAGTTACTGGTAGCTGTACTTCCACATCTTCCATATTTTCTGTGGTAGCGGGTACACTAAATCGAGGGGTTTTTCTTAAGTTTTCCTCTCTTCTAGATTCACTTCTTTGCGCTCTTTTATTCTTGGAGATTGGGCTTTGAGGGTAGGGTCCTGAACGAGTATTTAAATAGACTTCATACTCTTCTCCCTCATCATCTTCATATTCTTCCTCGTATTCATCATCATATTCAAAGTCATCTAGATAGTTTACATCTCTAGTTTCATACCTAGGAGTTCTNGNTACATTNGTTGTTCTTGGTTGTCTGTTATATCTTTGATCAGGATAGGGACAATCTCTAGCCATATGTCCAGGTTGATTACAATTGTAACACTTGAAATTGAAAGCAGCTGGTCTAGGCGCACTGAAGTTGTTGTTCCTAGGTCTTCCTTGATTCATTGGTGGACGACTTCTTCTTTTCTGAGGTTGAGCTAATAACGCAGTTGTAAGGTTCGCGTAATTAATGGTAAGTTGCTCTAGCTTTTTGGTCAATTCATCAACTTCAGTCTCTGAAATTTTAGCTTTAGAACTAGAGGCAGTAGTAGATGCTTGAGACTTAGGAGTAGCTCCTGAAGCAAAGTTAAATCCAATTTCTACTGTTCTTACATATCCAATAGCTTCGTCAAGGTTAGCGGGATCTCGAGCATATACCAAAGGGATATAGGCAGGGTTTAATCTCATTAGGAACATACGCTTCTTTTGAGCTGCATCAGTGAGTCCTACTCTGTCAGCAAGTTTCTTAAACTTATTAGTATAAGAGTCAACTGATTCATCGTTCTTTTGTCGTAAGGAAATTAACTCCTGATACCATTGGTTTTTCTTTATTTCACTCACAAATCGTCGGTTGAAAAGGTCAGTAAAATTATTTCCTCCGTTGGCTGCGGCATCGAAATGATTTCCTATTGTTCCAGTAATTCCTTCAAACCAATCGGCGGCTGCTCCTTTCATGAAAGCTCCAGCTACAGCTTTCTTCCTGGCTTCTGTAGTCCATCTATTGGTTATTGCAGCTCTGTTGAAGGTTTTGAGCCATTCTACTGGGTCTTCTCCTTCTGCTCCACTAAAGTTATCGACCTTGGCAGTAGTTCTTTCAGCATTTTGGTTTGCATTAGCTATGGCTGCTAATCGAGCTCCATCAGTTCCAAAAATTTGGTCATAAAGTNNNTTTAATTNNTCAGCGGTAGCCATATTTACGTTTGGTGGTGTATTTGGTGGTGTTGGTGTAGGAGTACGTATAAGATTCAGTGGGGTTTGTATGATAATAGGCGGTGTAGGTGTTCTAATGAGATTTGGCGATGTCAGTGTTGCGTTAGTTAATTCTGTTGAACTTGTTGATTCTTCTGAAGATATTGGTGAGGGTACACTAATTTGACTTAAGAGATATCGATCGTGCTGTACAGATGCAATAAGTTGATCTAATAATTCTTGGTATGCTTTGTCAAAAATATATATGGTAACGGGATGTTCAAAACAATTAGTCCTAACAGCTATTCCTAAGGTATAGTTAAATAAGACTTCAGATGAGAAAGGTCTTCTTAGATATCAGATACTAGTAAGTAGACGTATGAGTACTGAAGGTAACTGATCACTTTGTTGTCCAGATAATGTAGTTGAAACTAAATAATTGAATAGATTAAAAGCTGTAATGGTATAGGCTGTGTAAGTTTCTGCGTTAAAAGTACGATTAATCCAAATCCAAAAATTTCCAAAAGCAGTATTTATAGAGTGTAACGATGGTACTGGGTAACAGATATGGCAAGAATGGTCTTCGTTTAGTGGAGAATTTGAATAATGTCTCAATGTATGTATCGCTGTGTTTATCTCGATCTCTTCAAAGTTCATGCACTTCTCAAGGTGTTTCTAATTTCTTAATCTCTTAATTTTCTCTTTGCTATACTATCAATTAAAAAGGTAACCTGGCAGGAATCACCACTTGTTACGTCTAATTATATTCTTGATTCCTTTATCCTTTAACTTTTCTTCTTTATGTTCGAAAATGAAAAATTAATTAAGTTTATAANGATAGAGGTAACAATAATTTATGTTTGTTGCGTACAGTTCGCTCTTTAATTGGTAAACGGTATAGGAATTTTTAGGTAAAAGTTATTTTATTATTCAATTGAAGTTACAAGAACTAAGGANAACTTAATAAAATTCTCAGGTTATTTATACAAAAATAAAATATAATAAAATGATAATAAATATAATAAATATAATAAATATAATAAAGATCTTTACTATCNTAACTATCTTAACTATCACTAAGATCATTAATATCACTACTATCATTAAGATCACCGTGATCATGGAAATCATGATCATAGAGTGGCACAATATGGCACAGTAAATTGGCACAGTAGTGTTCTATACTAACAGCGTGATTCAGCTGCGGCTGAACTATTCCGTGCAAATTCATGTTTATTCTATAGTTTATTATTTTTTTGGTAGATTGTAAGCTGCGGACATCTTTTCTTCAGTGAACCTTCTTTTCTTGACAATATATCTTATGGGACATTTTTTTTTCATTTTTAGTCAAAAAATCCAATTGATGATGAAAATTTTTGGACGATTAAAAACCATTTGATCGGTAAATTCACGTAATATATACATATAATTTTATAGTTTTTGAATTCCAAATGTATTAATACTAATACTGATAAGTAAAATACAATTGACTTATTATGTTAAGTTATATAGATTTTTTTAATAACAATACAGTAGATTACTATATAATAAAAAGAATTTTTTTTCTTAGGCATTCCTGGTAACTGGCATTTCGCTAATACTAATAAAGTAGAATATAATTAGCTTTTTTTAGCAATAATAATAGTAAAAATTTTTCATAATAATAGATCACTATAATGTGATAGATTTTTATTTTTTGACAAAAGATTGCTATAATAAGTTTTTGAAATAATCTATTTTGTAACAATAACTATACAGATTCGTTATTTATATATTCATAAATTTATTACAAAAATAATAAATCATAAATTTCACATATTGTAAATATTATTTATATTATTGTAAATATAATTTGCTGCAATTTGTACTTTATTATAATAGAAATTTACTGTAACTAAGAATTAATTTATAAAACAATAAGCAATAAGTTTTCTAAGCACAAATCAGAATTTTCTTTTTAATATACTATACATTACTAAATTAATTTACACTAAATCAACTTACTGGTCCTGGTGTAAAACAATGGGTTACAGCTAGTTTATTACTGTAAATTTGTAATCAAATGTTACTTCAAAGAATTCTAATTTTCGGGAATGAATGGACGGCTTTACTTATTTATATTTTAGAGTTGGGTATCATTTTAAGATTTTTAATTATTATCTTTAAAAGATATTTTACACGTGCTCCATAATTGAATTTATCATCATATAGATATATAGAACAATTAAAACACGTACTGTACATTCATATTCATTCAATAATCCATGTCATTTTTCACATGGCTTCAAGTCTTCAAGTCTACATAGTACATATTGATGTCCATAGGATTCAGTCTATTTACGATTTATATTACTACTGAAAAGCTGAAAAACTGAATATTTAATAAGCGACGTTGGTTTCGCCGTAATATTTGATATTTTTGACCAATATTAAATGTTGTCTACATCGGTAATTATTTTTTTTTTGTGCACTACATTTTTCTTATTACCTGTATCTGTTAACAATTTTAATAAACCATTTATAAGAAGATCCGCTAATTTTATTTGCTGTTTGTTGAATTTTTATTTTTATTTTATTTTTTGATTCCTTTAAGTCATTTGGGTTCAATATATTTCCATGGTCATTCGTGCTTTTTTTCTGGACTTCTCGTATCTTTATTTGCCGATATTAAATTGAATATTGCATGCATCCAATAATTATTTTGATTTTTAAAAATCCCAATTAGCTAGCTCCTTTAGCACTTTAATACTGCGCGTATTTAACTCATCAATCTGGATAATAAATTTATAACTGATAAATTTTTTAGCAAAATTTTTTGTAAAAATTTATCTAAAAATTCTTTAAAAGTCAAATTGTAGAATTAATAAGTAGAATACATTGTTATAAGGTATTTTTAAAGCATTGAAATAATCTTTTGTGACATCAGAAGAGAATTCTGGATTTTTGGTATATTCCCATTTAAGTACGTGTTCCAAACTTGAATACCACTTACTGTATTTGAAGATTATCATTTTGAATAATTGAAATCAAAAGTTTTTCTGCAAATGAAGAGCGAGAAATTAAGTGATTTGAATAACTTTTCTGGCACTTTAAATATTTAATCAACATAATATTTTTGAAACTCCAAGATAGAATCATTCTCAAAGCTTCTTTAATATATCAAATAAAAATTTGCTTCATTCAATTTTAGTTTTCGATCAAAAAAGACTTTTAAATAAGTTGTGGTAAATAAAATTTTATTCTTATAAAGAAAGTCTCACGCAAGTCATTGGCAAGCAAATAATTTATTATTAAGCTGACCAGAAATCTTATTTTGACACCTCTAACACATTTTCCTCTGACTAACCCATTTTTTAAAGTATGAAGGCACGTTATTGGTTTCTATTAATTGATTCATTCATGTTTAATGTTTTACGTGAGATGTGAATTTTTGCTTCATATTATAAAATTAATCAAATATACAGTATCATCGTCACTATATAAATACTGTAGTATCATCAAATATTTCTTCCACCTAGATGATAAAGTCTCATACTCTCATTATCTAATCCAATTAAATCTTGTCTTTCTTCCTTCAGTCTCTAATTAGGAATATTTTCAGTCAAAAAATTATTTTGATTTGCTATCTCACTTAATTTTTGAGAATACGAAATAATGTTATTTTTTACTTGAATTGCTTTATAAGATTTTTCTTAAATAAATGTATTTTACCTCCCGATAAAAATAATTTCGAAACTTAATATTTAATTTGTAGAATAAAAGTTTAATAATAAAAAAAAAATTAAATAATTACCTTGATTTTATTACCATTATAATGATTTTTTAATTGATCTCCTATATTTTGCCAATGTGCAATTAGTCGTTTAAATTCTTGTATAATAAGTAAAATTTCTTCTTGAGCTCTATTTAGATTATTATAATTTATTATTGCTTCATAAATTATAATACATGGTACAAGATTTTCTGGGTCTAAATTCACATCGATTATTTTCCAGAAATCAGAAGACAATGTAGTGATTGATTTAAAATCAGCAACTGGAAACCCTTATCGTTATTATTAGTAGGCAAAAAAATTGAATATTTGATTATATTCTACAATTAGATTATTAACTATTTTATCACCGTTTTCAAATTAATGCGCCCCCTTAATTGTGCAACCACGTGATAATCTAATTTGATTATCTCGAATACCTCTATTTTTTCACGAACTTTACTAGTAAAACTTTTTTGTCAGAGTGATTGTTCACGATTGCTTTAGAATTTCATGACCCTTTACAATAAACAACAACTTAACAAGTTTCAGGTATTAGTATTTACCGTATAAGGACCAGTTTTTGACCTGTAAAGGTTTTGTAATTATTAAGAATTCTTTATAATACTTTTTTTTAGTTATAATGGTCAAAACATTAGCTGAGGATCTCAAATGGCGTATAATACTCTTACATAATGATAGTTATTCAAAAAAACAAATTGCCAATTTACTTTATATTGGAAAAATATTAGTTAAGAAGGTTATTAGAATATATGCAAAGTGGGGATGTGTTGTAAATCCATGGAAACTTATTCCAGGAAGAAAAAAAGTTTTTAGTAGAAGTGACATGAATGTAAGTATATTTTGAAATTGTTAGTCTATTTTATAATTAAGATTTATACTAATAAAGTCATTTTATATTAGATATTGCGTGAAATTGTCAATGAACATGTTGATTATTATCTTGATGAATATATTGAAGAAATGCAAGTACGAACTGGAAAACGCATTTCTATTCCAACATTATGGAGATCATTAGCTTATTGTGGTATTATTCGCAAAAAGGTACAAATTTCTTTAAATTTAAGTGAAATATTATATAAATAAGAGTAATACTCTAATTTAAATTACTATTCTAGTTACATAAAGCTGCTGCTGAAAGAAATGAATTGTTGAGAAGTGCATTTATTGCAAATATAGGTTGTTACAAAGTTGAACAATTAGTATTTATGGATGAATCATCAAAAGATGAGCGTACTTCAACACATTTATATGGTTATTCTGAGGTTAATTCTAGAGCAATAAAAAAAGTAATTTTTGTCCGAGGCAAAAGGTATACTCTATTACCTGCATTAACAGAACAAGGTATAATTGCTGTAGATATTATGGAGGGTAGCTGTACAAAACAAAAGTTCAAAGAATTTGTAGTTTTGCAAGTAGTAAGTTTTATTTTATTATATAGAATCATTAAATATTTGTAATTAATATATTTTTTAATTTACAGTTGCCACAAATGAATCCTTTTTCAAGTGCAAATAGTGTTTTAGTTCTTGATAATGCTAAAATTCATCATGATCAAGAACTTCTTAATTATTTAGATGCATTTGGAGTAAAAGTTGAGTTCTTACCTCCTTATTTACCAGATTTAAATCTGATTGAAACTGCCTTTTCTACAATCAAGCAATTTTTACGAAGAAATAGATATTTTATAGAAATTAGTTATAATCCTATTCATCCTTTACTTGTAACTTGTTCACAAATTACCCCACAAATGGCAAAAGGTTATTTTAGAGGATCAGGATATTTTTAAAATTATTATATAATAAAAAAAAAATAAAATAAAAATCTGGTTTTTTTTAAAATCTAAATGATTGTGATTTTATTTATTATAATATATACATCAATTTATTAAGATGAGAAATTTGAATTACAAAATTTATTTATATTTTTTGGCAGCTTCTCTAATAGTTTCAACATCACCAATTGTTGTTACTCCACATGCTTCAAATTGCATATCACTCAATTTATACAAATGTTTGATTTTAATTCTTTGTTTATCAAATCCTTCTAAAAATTTGAAATAGTAATCTCCAGTTTCTTCTATTTCGTCTAATTGTTGTAAAAATTCAGCCATTGAAGGTAAAGGTTGTTGAATTATTGAAGAGGATTGTGATTGTGATAATTGTTGAATTAATGATTGTGATGGTGATGATTGCTGGAATAAAGATGATTGTTGAAAAAAATTAGGAGTAATTAATGCTTGAATAAAATTGGAAAAAAAAGGATTAAAGGAATTTTGTAAATCATTAGAAGTTTGAGGTAAAGTAAGTTGAGATCTGTTTTTTGATGAATGAGTATATGTGAATAAAGGATGCGTTGGTGGTTCTTTAACTGTTGCAAGACCATTAAGCTAAAGTATTTTTAAATTAAATGTTAATTAAAATTATAATTTCTAATTAATTATAAATTAAAATAACAAACCATTTCTGTAGCCCAAATTGAAAACATCATATTACTTAATTCAATATGAGGATCACATTCTTTTAGACAATATCTATTATGCATAGGACACCAGGTTTCTTTTCGTAATTCTGTAACATTTTTAGCAATCCTTTGATCAAGAAGAGAAATATCTGATATTTTAGGAATTTTATTGTTATTGTTGATTTTTGGAATTGATTTATCAGATATTTCATCATCTTCTGAATTGGATTCCTAATTAAAAAAATATACAATAAATATTTTTTAAATTATATGTCAATAATAACTTTAAATTACCTTATTTTTTCGTTTAGCATTACTTTTTTTTTTCATTATAACAAGAATAAGCATAACTTTTTTTGTTGCTATAAGTTTAATATATTCCGACTTGAAATTTTCAAAATCATGCATATCTAATAATGAAGTACCAACTCCCTGAGCCTTTTCTGACTTGAAAGAAATATTATAGTCATTAGCATCAACCTCATTATCTCCAAGAAGAATAGTGATATTACTTTGAATTGCAAGCAAAAACTCATCCAATTTAGTGATTGTAACTGAATAGTTTTTAGCTGGAAGTAGATTACCATCTGCTTGTTTGATAACAAGCTTGTAATTAATTTCTATTTCTAGTTCAACATCATCTATATCTTCTGTTTCTGATTCATTAGAATTATTATATTTAAATTTACTTTGAATTATTGAAGTAGTTGACATAGTTTCATGTGAAATCTCAGAAGTAGTAGATTCAAGATCAATTGTTTCTGTACCATCTATTAATTGTGAAATATATTTGGATGCATGATGGGTTTCTTGTGTTGAAGAGTTATTAGGTTTCTTTTTAGCCAAACGTTGATAAGAACTATTACATGCTGAACATAATGAAAATTGAAAGCTTTTAGAAAAATTACATCCATATTCAAATAACTCATTTTTAATTTTTATATAATCAAGTTGATTGAAATTAGAATTAGGATCAAAAGCTCTTGAGTATGCATATTTGACAAGAGATATTCGGTTTGCTCTAGTTGGCTTAACCATTTTTTTGCATGTACATGTTTCTTTCTTTAGATTTACTCCACAATAAAGACATTTTTGACAACTATAACATGTTCCAATCTTGTATTTTTTTGTCATTTTTTTACGTGTTAAAATTCGTGAAATGTGAAATTATACAGAAATTCTTTTATTGCAGCTTTATAATTATTGGCTAATCTATGTTGATCATCACGTGAAATTTGAATACCGAATATCATAACATGATCAGTCTAATAATCACATGGTCGCACTAATTTGAAAATGGCGATAATAATATTAGATTAATGCTTGTTGATACTTTTAAGGTAATTTGTTTCCTATTCAATATAAAAGTATTAATAAATATTAAAAATGCAAGTTTATTAAAATATTAATAAAAACTGTACATTTATGATCATTATTATAAAGATAATTCATTATTGTAATGTAATCAATTCGATATTTTTGAAATTGGATAAATTTATTTGTAACATCCTGTTACATGTCTTATTTGCGACAACCTCGGAAAATAGGTCCGGATAATAAATTTTTATTTATAGAAATTATTTATTTATTTATAGGATTTTAATTAATCAAGCTAAACACAATAAAAAATGACAATACGCATTAATATAATAAAAGTAAATATGCGTTTTTTTTTTGTTTTTTTTATCATTTATATTACTAGGCAACAAAGCTAAAGCATCCTAAAGAAAATGATGAAAAAAAGAAGTACACAAAAAGAATGAATGAATGAAATAAAAAAAAAAGAAAAAGAAGAAATAAACAAAAAAAAAGAAGTAAAAAAGAAAGAAAAAAAGGAAAAAATAAACAAAGAAGAAATAAAGGAAAAAATAAACAAAGAAGAAATAAAGGAAAAAATAGAAAAAGAAGGTAATTAGAACAAAAAAACCTCGGCCAAAAACAAGAAAAACAAAAAAAAAATAAAGAAAAGACTCACCAAAAGAACAAAATGCCAAAGAGCAGGAAAAGAAGAAGTTAAAACGAAAAAACTCATTGAAAATGAAAATGAAACCTAAGAGATGAAGAGCTACCTAAATGGAAAGGAAAAAAAAAGAAAAAAAAGAAAGGGAGTTAGAGAAGAAAGAAAGGCAAAAACTAACAAACAAAAAAAAAACAAAAAAAATGAAAATAGCAGACGTATCTAAGAAGAAACAAAGAACAAACTAAATGGAAAGGGAAAATAAAAAAAAAGAAGGTATTAGAGAAAAAAGAAAGAAAAAAATAAGCAAACAAATGAAAAAAACAAAAAAAAAACAAAAAANGAAATTAGTGGACGTACCTGAGAAGAAAGGGAAAAAAGAAGTTAATTAGAAGAAAAAAAGATTATCATAATAAACAAATAATAATATGCGCGTGATGACGTCAATAAATAATATTACATTTCCGAGGGTGTTACATGTACATTTATTCTTTGAAATTTATCTATCATACAATCTAATTTCTAATGAAATATTCTTCATTAAAAGAGTAGTTGTCAGATTCGAATCAATGTTGATCAAATTTATGTGCATTTGCCATTTGGCCACAACATTATTTCATACTGCTGTAAAATGACATAATTATTAAATCAAACTACTCAAACTTGATCACATTCATATTTAAATGTTAAGTTATAATATTACTGATTGTAAAGTTCTGTTCCCATTTGAAATTTAAAACCGTGATGTATTGTTAGTTTATGTTTCATTAATTTTCATTTCAATGTCAATTAAAAGAATTTTGTAAAATGATATTGTACATAATCAAACGATAGATCTTTATTATATGAATTTAAAATCAATACTTATGACAATGTGCATAAAAGTTAATTTTTGACATATAATTTATGTATTTATATCATAGTTTATACAGTATTAAGATTAACATCATTAAAAGAAGTTATGCCGAGAATGTTAAATAATACGTTTATCACAGTTTAAATCAAATGAATTTTATTTTAAGCATTTTGTATTATATATGTACATACAAAAATAGGGTTTTAAATCCATTGAAACTTATCATGTTTTGAAATAGAAAATTAAACAATGAAAAAGAGCAAAAAGGGTAGAAAATTACTAAAAATATTTTCTTGAATTGTTTGTATGAAATAAAAAAAATACCGTAAAAATCTTTTTGCAGCTGAAATAAAGAAAAAGGCCTTACTATTTTTTTAAAAAAATAAAAACCAAAAATAAAATAAATAAATTTCAGTTTCATTTAATTGATAAGCTTATTATTCCTAAATAAAACAATTTGTTCAAGTATTATTCAAGAAAACATAAAATACTATACAATTTTTAATTAAACCAGATGTGCAAGTATTCAAACTTTGTTAATGTAATTTGTTGTCATAATAAAGGAAGATTAATGTTATAGTAAAAAAATAAATAATTATGCATGTGTAATATCTTCCAAAACAATTTTCTTTTTCTAAGAAAAATCTCCTTTTTGGTGATTTGTATCACCTAAATGACCTGTCATTATTATATATATACATATACATATACATCAAGTGTTGATGTTGATGTATATGTATATGTATATGTACAGTATATGTATATGAGAGAGAGGTAATTTCTGTTTTATGGATCAAAGGTTATTTAAATAGAATTTTTTTAAAACTAAAAAAAAAACAATAATAATTTTTTTTTTGTCTTTAGGCTCAGCAATTTTTTGGTAAAAAAAATTTAATCTAATTTAGGCTTGGCAATTTGGCTAAAAAAAATTTTAATCTAATTTAGGCTTAGTAATTTGGCTAAAAAAAAAAATTTAACCTAAAAAGGTTAGATTTTTCCAGTAAGTGATGTGATTTTTTTATTGTTTTTGTTGTATTGTTTTATTACTTATGGCAGCAAATGATTAAAGATTTTACTATTAATAAAATTTTAAGTTTTTTAGAATAAAAATAAATTGATATTATAAACATTAGTAAATACATAAATATTTTTAAAAATAAAAAAAATCTTTGAGACAAAAATTTATTTAATTTGAAAACTACTACTTGCAAAATTGTAATTTTAAATATAGTAAACTTTAACTATAAAAATCTACTTTGTAATTAATAGTTACTAGACATAAAGTGCCAAGTAACTGTTGTATTTGCAATAAGCAATATGATTGGTGAAATTTGCTGAGTGCAGCTCAGCAAATTTCACTGATCATATTCTTATGTAAATACATGTAAGGCACGATAGTGCTGCAGTTACGAGATCACGTAATGCTGAGTAACTGTTTTATCAGGCTTAGCCTTTATTAGACTTTTATTAAACTTTTTTTTCATAATTTTTTTTTTCCTTTTCAACATTTCCTTATTTTTTTTCTTCCTTTTCAACATTTCTCATTTTTTCCTTCCTTTTCAACATTTTCTTATACCTTTTTTAAAATAACTTTCCCTTTCAACATTATGGCGCAGTCAAATGGAAATTATTTACCATCTCTTGACCAACTTGCGTCTCTTGCCAAAGGAAGAGTCTCCCAAAATACAACCGTTAATACTGAAAAATGGGTCAGAATAATGAACCAATGGAGAAATGAAGTTCAATATAACTACCCTTTAGAAAGCCAAGATAAGGATGTTATTGAACTTCAAATTACACAATTTCTCTGTAGTGTAACTCTGAAAAAGAGTGGTTATTATTCACGTACTTCTTTAAAAAATACTTTATCAGCAATTAGTAGACACTTGCAAGATGTCAAACNAGGATGGAGATATAATTTGCATAATAAGACTGATTTTNCAGATTTATATGCACNTTTTGATGGCCTTCTTAAAGATATGAAAAAGAAAGGTGTTGGTGAGACAAAATCTACAGATGGATTATCAACTGATGAGATCCGGAATATTATCAACCATGAAGCCTTAAATCCTAATACTCCTTTAGGTTTACTAAAGCGAGTTTTCTTTTGGATTTGTATGTTAGGTGCACCAAGAGGTAGGGAGCATATTAATTTGCTTGCATNCCAATTTGTAGATACTCCAGAAGGAATTCTTTTTAGAAAAGGACAACAGAAAAATGATCAAGGAGGAATTGATGGTAACCAATTTGATTTAAACATTCCTTTTCCTTCCGATCCTCCTGGAATTGCTGGTCCAAATTATNATATTAGAAAGTTTCTNCATCTTCNACCACAAAATGGAAAATGTCCATATTTTTATTTATCAGTTAGCNGTANTGCNAATGGTATATGTTTTTTAATTNTTTATTGTTAGAACTTACTATAATATATAATATTTTATTTATTAGCAATAGCTCAAGGAAAATGGTACAATNATAAACAATTGGCAGATCGAACCATTCGTTCTATGTTTAAAAATATATGTGTTGAATGCGAAATTGATATCAAAGGAAGAAATATCTGCAATCATTCAGGAAGAAAAACAAGTATAATTGAACTATTTGATCTTGGAGTTTCTGAAAATACTGGTATGGCAATAACTGGTCATTATTCTGTTGGTGGTTATCATGCATATGCAAAACCAAACAGTAATCATAAAAGAGAAGCACTTTCTGGTATNATTAATCNGCTTGATGGACTTCCTTCATTAAAATCTTTGGTATGTATCATTTTTATTTAGATAATACTATGGAACTAATTATTTTATAAATTTATTTTTATTAGGCGAAAAAAAGTTCAGATAATGAATCAAATATTTCAGATTCACCATCTACTATATCTTCATTTACCACATTTGACATTGAATCTGACAACTCTAGTCTGAATGATAATAGTAATAAAAGTAGGTAATTTTTTTAGTAATTTGTTTAAAATATTAATTATAATTAATATCTTTCTTTTTTTTAGGAAATTACTAGTTCAGGCTTTTGTACTGCTAAAGAAATAATGCAAAAGAATACCAAANNTCNATTAAAAGAACAAACTGCCAACAACAAGAAACATAAAGAGAATTATAGGNATAANAAAATTACAGTAGTCAAAAAATATTATAAAAATTGTACCTTTAATAAATAATATGTATATGAAAAAATTGTAGTAACAAGAGTTAATAAATATTATAAANATTATACTTTTTAAATATATGGAATATTATATTTAGAAAATTGCTAACATAAATCTCTGTAGTATCGCAAAATTAGTAATTAATCTTTATATATAACTATGCGATTGTAAATATAAATTTAAGTATAAATTAAATAACTAACTAGTAAAAAAAAAGATTAGATAGTATAGTGGTTAGAGTGTGAAATATATATAAGATGGTACTGGGTTCAATTCCTAAGGTAAGTATTCCACATAGTATAATAAGAAGATTGTACAGTACAATAACAAAAAACATGCATAGTAACTGATTGTACTAACATAAATCATCAAATAGTAAATGCCTGATAAATTGTATTATTACTTTTTATTGAATATGTTAAATATAAAAATAATTCCCCATAATTTTTTCTAAATTTCTTAATTGTGATTTTTTTTTGAGAGGTTTGGACGTTTCCATACATATGCAGAATCAAATAAAAATAATAAATGTATATTATATATAGTACTATCTTTTTAAATAAAGGTACAATTAATGTTGCAGTCTGAAAACTGAAACCATAACTGAAACTAATCCAAAACTCAAGTTCCAGGATATTATCTGTTATCCTATAAAAAAGTTAAAAGAATATTAATAAACATTCTTCACAAAAAAAATCATTCCTAAATTTGAAGTCCAAACTGAAATCTCCAAAAAAAAGGTTAAAAGTACATTAATAGTAAAAAAAATTATTCTTTCTAATTACCTTTCCATCTCAATTTTGAAGTTCTAAACTAAAATCTATAAAAAAAAAAGTCAAAAAAATATTAGTAAATATTTCTCATAAAAAAAATCCCATTCTCTAAGTACTTTTCTGTTTCCAATTCTGAAGTTTCAAACTGAATTTACGAAAAAGAAATTAAAACTAACATTCTTCGTAAAATAAGCACCCATCTTCTAAATACCTTTTTGGTATCAAATTTAAAGTTTCAGACTAAAATCTATAAATAAAAGTTAAAAGAATATTAATAAACGTTCTTCATATAAAAAGCAATCCCATTTTCTAAGTACTCTTCACTCTTTAATTCAAAGTTCAAGACTAATTCTACAAAAAAAAAATTAAGTGAAAATAAAGATATAGAATAGATTACATAAAGATTAGTAGTTAGTTATAATATTTATAGTATAAGAATTAACATTTACAAATATTTTATAGTTTTTTTTTTTTAATGATATAGTTTATTTGTACGGTAAGAACACGTGATAAATCACATGATACATATAAACTTGATACAAAATACCTAGAATGAACCTGGCTAATTACTATGAAAAAAGAAGACTCTATGGTCATATGCACTGGAAGAATAAAAGGGAAAAAAAAAGAAACAAAACCAGAAAAAAGAAAAAACAAATTCTAAAAAAAACCTAAACTAGAGACTATATAACTTACAATCCTAAGATCATTCTGAAGATACTGATAACTACACATGAGAGGCCCATAGGCCATTTAACCTAAGGGTCGATACCTTGGTCCATTTGTCGTGGCCAATCTAGAAGGTAGGAAGAAAGTCCATAGAATAGGGTTAAGGTAAGAAAAAGAATCAGACAGGAAAATCCAGATCTGGACGTCAATTATAACAGTCCTAATGATTCTAGTTCTTTTCGGAGTGAGCCCTTCGTGATGTAGTTAAATTTTTTTGCATCCTGATCTTTCTTACCTACGATCAAACGCCTATTGGCATTCGCTAAGAGTGAGAATTCAGATTTATAGAATGCAGTTAAGTCACCCACTTTCTCTGATAAATAAGACAATCTAGCTTCTAGTTTTCTGAAGCATTTATCATTTGTGGTGTGAGAATGATTCCTTTTACCAGCTTGGGTGGAGAGGGAGGAGGATTTCTTTGAAAAGAACACTTTTGGTAATAGGGATTTGGGTTCAGACAGTTTCTTCCCAATCTTATTTATCTTCCATTTGACAATGAGTTCGTGGATCTTGAATTCAGCTTGACAGGCATGGTTGAGGTTATCTGAGGTTCAGAAGAACCCTATTAATTTCTGTTTACCTTTGGGATCTTTCACCAGTTTGATAGTGGCCAGGCGATGATGGTGCATAAATTCTGTATCCTGGAAAATATGAGCTTCTTCAAAGCCTTCGCCAAAGTCAGTTAATATGGTTTGGAAGACCATTCTTTGTTTGCATTATTCCAAAGACCAGTCCACCAGGAACCATCTGATGAGTGTGCTGCCTAATAGAATTTGCCATTGACCTTCTTTAAATACATTGAGTACTGATATTCTCAGTACTATTGTGGTCCTTACACAGGTGTATTTGTCTTGTTTCGATAGGGTGGCTTTCACAAGAGAACCTAGGTGTTTGTTAATTTTCTCAGTTATTTTTTCAGCATCCCATTTACCCAGAATGTCATATAACATTACATCACGCACGTTGGGTTGCAATTTAGGCAGTATCATAAATCCTGTGATGATATGAGGCTGACGTTCCTTCTTGATCTTTTTAGGTATTTTTGGAGGGGATGCAGATTTATCTGCTTTTTTTGTGGACTTTGATTGTTTCTGTAAAGAATTTTCAGGTGGTGAAGTGATGGATTTGGAAATGGTTTTCTCTATTTCTATATGATCATCATCCTGAAGCGGTATCTCTTGTAATGGTGATTTGTGTAGATCTTCTTGTATAATGATCGGTATACTTAACGTGTTGCCATTGGTGTTTTCTGTTGATATCAATCCACTGGAAGTTGCCAAAATAGGCTGTTCTAAATCATATACCTTTTTCTGTGAAGATGTTGTTGTTAGCTGTAATCCAATTATCTGAGGCTATGTGGAACCTGCCGCAGTAAGTTTCGCTTTGAGTTTGTCGATGGTAATTTCATATCTAGTTATTTCCTCTAGGGCCTCATCTAAACTTCTTATATTAGCATCTAAAATGTCTTCATAAAATTTACTGACTATTCCCTGATAAGAAATAGTACTGCAGGTAATATTTGTGTGTAGTCAGAAACTCCTTTGATAAAATGACCCATATTATTGACTGAACCATCTTTATTCTTCACGTCTTTCCAAAGGTTTGCGTGTTGTGTAAGGTAGGTAAAGTCTGTGTATGTTTTGTTACCTATGTTTTTGCACTCAATAGGACGAATATATTTGTTGAAAAGTTTATCTGAATAGATAGAAACTGTTACTCCCATTTTAAACTATTTTATTAAGCGATAAAAAAATTGTGTATTTTTACTGCATATTTTTAATAAAATGTAAAAAGTGAGAAAGAGTTTTTTTTTCATACTTTCCATATTTTATAGTTTTTTTATTTTTATTTTTATTTTTAAGGTGTACAGCAAAAATACAGGAAAAGATTAAGAAGACAGAAGAATTATAGTAAACCTGCTATATATAATCACTACTCTATATCTATGTCTAGACAAATCTGACAGCTGCTACTCTTTAAAAAATTCTAGCTTAAGCTACTATTAAGGGATCAGGGAAAAATTGGATATGATCGAACCACGTTATTCTTTCAATAAAATAATAAAAATTAAATTTATCACCTCGCGTAAACGCTGTTAGGTGAGGAGTGGTCCACCCTATTTTAATTGTTATAGAGAAAAGAAAAAGAAAAACCAAGAGTATAAAAACTCTTACTACTAAAGTAGTAAAAAAGAAATGAACTAGACAAAATAGTCTAAAAATGTACGAATATGTTTGATCGAGTCAGATGAAATAGAATCTAGATCAGCTTTTGAAGGAGCCAGCTAGGAAAATGTTTCAGTCCAGTAGGTGTCTATCAGGGATCATATCTTCTTTGAGTGATTTGTTTTTCTTATTGAACACTGTTACGTCTAATCGTATTCTTGATTCTTTTATCTTTAACTTTTCTTCTTTATGTTCGAAAATGAAATTAATTAAATTTATAACGATAGAGGTAACAATAATTTATGTTTATATAGTTCGCTCTTTAATTGGTAAACGGTATAGAATTTTTAAGGTAAAAGATATTTTATTATTCAATTGAAGTTACAAGAACTGAGGAAAACTTAATAAAATTCTCAGGTTATTTATACAAAAATAAAATATAATAAAATGATAATAAATATAATAAATATAATAAAAATAATAAATATAATAAATATAATAAAAATAATAAAGATCTTTACTATCCTAACTATCTTAACTATCACTAAGATCATTAATATCACTGCTATCATTAAGATCACCGTGATCATGGAAATCACGATCATAGAGTAGCACAGTATGGCATAGTAAATCGGCGCAGTACTGTTTCATATTAACAACTTCCTCCTCCTATAACCGAGCTCCTGCGATAGTTAGAGCTTCTTCAAGTAGAGCCTGATATTGTTTTGTTCCTATTCTTGAGATCATGGTCAAGGTCGTATTTCGAGATCTATTAATTTGTTCTGTTCCCAAGAATTCAAATATGTAGTAAGTACGTATTACTACTTTTTGATAATAAGGTGTCATTAGCTTCATGCAGAGGGCTCTTTCTGTTAGAGTAGAAGTTTTAGTTTCTATAACTTCTCCAATATACCAAGCATTCAAGAGAGTTTCTACTCGATTCCTTCTGCTAACAGCTCTTCTTAGTTGTCGAAGAAGAGAATTTATTTGTTGCTTAAGTGTATCATCTTCATTCTGTATCGTGATATTAAGATTCAAAACTTTATTGTCTCTTTGGAGATCTTCAAGGATACGGTCATAATGGTTCATTATGGATTCAAGAAATTACCACTAGGGTTGCCAATTACTCCTGTCTTTATATATTTTTAGAAAACTTCTGTTCACAGGAGTTTTTAGGACTTTTCCCGATAATTCCCTTAATTTGTAAGCGCCATTTCTGATTACATTATGTATGTAATATGGTCCTTTCCATTTGGGGCTTAATTTTTCAGACCATTGCTTATCTAGGGTATCACGATAGTATAAGACTTGATCACCAATCTTAAATCTGATTTCCTTTTTTAGTTTCTTATCATAGAAATCCTTTTGTTTTTGTTACTCAGATTTGATATGCTGTTGCACATCATTTCTAACATCCGATAGGTGCGTCACTTGATGATCTATGTATTCGATTAGGTTAAATTCCTCCTCCATTTCTGTACTATCGGTGGGCAATTTTGCTTTTCTCCCATACACAAGAAAAAATGGAGAAATTTTTGTGGTTGAATGTACACTAGTACGATAAGCAAATAGAACAGGGGCTATAAACTTGTCCCAGTCATTTAAATGATTGGTGGCTGTTCGTGAGAGGGTTCTATTAATGTTCTATTAAATCTTTCTACAAGTCCATTGGTCTGTGGATGGTAAGGAGTTGACATTAAGTGTGTAATTTCAAATTTCTTTAATAATCCTTTCAAGAGCTGATTATTAAAATGTGTTCCTTTATCAGTTAGGATTTTTCCAGGGCAACCGTGATGGCAAATAATACTTTCATATACGAATGTCACAGTTTCTTGAGCGGTAGCTTCTTTAACAGGTTTTGCTTCTGGCCATTTAGTCATGTAATCTATAGCAACAATAATATATTTGTTTCCTTGAGATGTTACGTTCAAAGGCCCTACATAATCAATTCCAATTTGGTAGAAAGGTGCTCCAACTGGAATTGGATGTAAAGATTCCTGTCGCTTTGATTTTCCTCTTCTTTGGCATGCATCACATGACTCAATGTAAGTACTTATATCTTGGAACATTTGAGGCCAAAAGAATCGCTTCTTCATCTTATCTATCATTCTATCTTTTGAAGCATGTGCGGCTGTAGGGTCATTATGAAACATATAAAGTACAGGATCCATCTCATATTTTTGAACTACTTTAACTAAATTATTCTGATTATTTCAATCTTTCTTGAATAATAAATTGTTCTTAACTAAATAATGTTTTGATTGGTTGACTAATTGCTTTTGTTATGCTTCACTAAAATCTAAGGGAAATGTACTATTACTAATATAATTTAATAAATTATNATAATGTTGAGTATCCATGTTAATTGGCCATTCATCACAATGTGAACGCTTTAGCTTTCACCATAAAGAAATAACTAATTAAATATATAAAATATAAATAAAACTAAAAAAAAATGTTTAATTAAAAAGAAACTTAATCTAATTTAGCGATGATGGGTTCAAGGGAAGGGGTATAAATAGGTAAGTTGTTGTAGAGACGTTCTAAAAGTCTCAAATATACTACGGCATTCTCTCGTTGAACTAAATAGGTTCCTTCCACCATGGTACATTAACTAAAAATCTTGGGTCCATGTCTGGTGAAGGTGTCCTGGAGAGAAACTCCAAATGCAGCGGTGATAGAAAGTACCATAAATTAAGTTTTTCTTGCATAATTTACAGTAGGTATGGATGTGATGGTTTTCAGTATCACATTCCCAGGTACACTTGCTTCCTCCTTTAGTTATTGGTTGTCCTGCTATAACTTGCTTGATTTGAATGGCGGTACGATAGATTTGCTCAATATCTTCCCTAGTGAAGTTTTCAGCAGGGGTTTCCATGTTGTACATTTCTATTTCTTCACTTTGTTCTGAATGGTTGGTAGTGCCATCATGGGAATGATATTTCCATTCGATCTCGCTTTCGTTTTCCTCAATCCATCTTGGGTCCTATCCGTTATTGTGGTCTTGTTGATATTCTTCAGTATTGATAGATGAAACTTCTGGTTCACAGGTACAAATGATATGTCCACAGCATGGGTATGGCTCAGGAATGGTTAAGGGTACAGATTTCTCACTTGTAGTTTCATCAAATTCACTGTTACTTTCGTAAGGCATCTTTTGATTTGGGGTTATTCTTCTGCGCTTATTACTTCTAACTAAAGCCATTGATGAAGATTCGGCTTCAGATTCATCTTCTTCTGTATCTGTATCATAGGTAATAATGAGGAAACACTCATTTTCATCTTCAGTATCCTCATCATACATTCTAGATAAAGTGTCAGCGTTGGCATTATGCTTGCCTGGACAATGTTTAATGGTAAAGTTATACTGTTGAAGCTCCATAATCCAACGTGCTCGTCTACCCTTAGGCATTTTAGAGGTTTTTAACCACTTAAGTGCTAAGTGATCTGTTACAATTGCGAAAGGTCGACTTAAATAGTGATGAAAATGCTTGACTGCCCATATAATTGCAAGACATTCTAAGTCGGTAATGTGGTAATTCTCTTCAGCTTTGTTGGTTGTTCTGCTAGCGTAAGCAACTACACACTCTTGTCCATTAACTTTCTGTAATAATACAGCTCCAAGTCCAAACTTGCAAGCGTCAGTGTATAAGGTAAAAGGTTGCTCAAAATTGGGGTATTGTAAAATAGGTGCTTTGATGAGTCTTTCCTTAAGTCTGTCGAAGGCAACTTGTTGTTTTTCAGTCCACTGGAAGGGTATTTCCTTCTTAAGTAACATGGTCAATGGTTTGGCGTGGCGGGCAAAATCTTTGATAAATTTTTGGTAATAACCAAAAAGTCCAAGTGCAGCTCTAAGTTGAGTTAAGGTCTTAGGAATAGGAAAGTTTTTAACTTTTTCTATTTTCTCTGGGTCTGGATGGATACCTCCTTGTCCAACTATATATCCTAAGAAGGAGAGTGATGGATAGCAAAAGTGACACTTCTTCAACTTAATACTAAGTTGAGCTTCACGTAAGGTTTGAAACACTTGCTTGACATGGTCCAAGTGTAATTCTAAAGATCCTTTGGAGTAGATGATAATATCATCTAAATATACTACTACAAAGAGTCCAAGGTAGTCCTTAAGAATCCAATTCATAAGTCTCTGAAAAGTTCCATGAACATTGTTAAGCCCAAAAGGCATAACTAAAAATTTGTAGAAACCTGAAGGGGTGATAAAAGCTGTTTTTTCAATATCATTCGGGTGCATGGATACTTGCCAATATCCACTGGCTAAGTCTAAAGTAGTAAACCATTGGGATCCTCCTAAAGAATCTAATAAGTCATCAATCCTTGGAAGAGGATAAGCGTTGTTACGTCTAGTCGTATTCTTGATTNCTTTATCTTTAACTTTTCTTCTTTATGTTCGAAAATNAAAAATTAATTAAGTTTATGACGATAGAAGTAACAATAATTTATGTTTGTTAAGTACAGTTCGCTCTTTAATTGGTAAANGGTATAGGAATTTTTAGGTAAAAGATATTTTTATTATTCAATTGAAGTTACAAGAACTAAGGAGAACTTAATAAAATTCTCAGAATATTTATACAAAAATAAAATATAATAATATGATATCAACTATAATAAATATAATAAATATAATAAAGATCTTTACTATCCTAACTATCTTAACTATTACTAAGATCATTAATATCACTACTATCATTAAGATCACCGTGATCATGGAAATCACGATCATAGAGTGGCACAGTACGGCNCAGTAAATCGGNNCAGTANTGTTNNATACTAACAACTTCCTNCTCCTATAACCGAGCTCCTGCGATGGTCATAGCTTCTTCAAGTAAAGCCTGGTATTGTTTAGTTCCTATTCTTGAGATCATGGTTAAGGTAGTATTTCTAGATCGATTTATTTGTTCTGTTCCCAGGAATTCAAATATGTAGTAANTACGAATTACTACTTTTTGGTAATAAGGTGTCATTAGTTTCAGACAAAGGGCTCTTTCTGTTAGGGTTGAAGTTTTAGTTTCTATAACTTCTCCTATATACCAAGCATTCAGGAGGGTTTCTATTCGATTTCTTCTACTGACAGCTCTTCTTAATTGTCGAAGAAGAGAGTTTACTTGTTGGTTAGGAGTATCATCTTCATTCTGCATTGTAATATTAAGATCTGAAACGTCATTATCTTTTTGGAGGTCTTCAAGGATACGGTTGTAGTTATTCATTTTTAATTCAAGAAATTACAACTAGGGGTTGCCAGTTGCTCCTNTCTTTATATATTTTNANAAANCTTCCGTTCACAGGAGTTNTTAGGACTTTTCCCGATAATTCCCTTAGTTTATAAGCGCCATTTCCAATTACATTATGAATGTAATACGGTCCTTTCCATTTTGGGCTTAATTTCTCAGACCATTGCTTATCTAGAGTAGCACGATAGTATAAGACTTGATCA